>JARVLU010000002.1:8632910-8643067 GCA_031762415.1 Simpsonichthys santanae | reverse complement strand
ATATATAGTATATATATACAGTATATACATTTATACTGTATGTATATATCTGGTATATACATTTTTATTTAAATGTTTTGTTATATTTATTTTTTGGGGGGATGTTTTGCCCTTTTTATTGTTTTTTTTTTTTTAGGAATTATTATTGTAAAGAGGGGCCTGCTTAAGCTACCACGATCTGGAAAATATATGTGATATATCTTTGAAATTTTATTTACTATTGAAAATGTTAATAAAAATTAAAGTGGAAAAAAGAAAAGGCTACAATGATCCAGAATGTCTTCTGTACTGTCGTGTTGCAGGATTAAAACAAGTGAGCAGTACAGGAGAGTTACTCTGAACACGTGACAACAGTTTAATTTACAGATGTGTGTCTTGTTCCGTCCTCTCAGGTGAGGGACTTTGATAAGTTCTCCAGACACGCCGTGTTGGGGGAGGTGAGAGTTCCTCTGGGCCGGCTCAACATCACTTATCCTCTGGAGCTGCAGGAAGATCTGCAAACGCCTCAGAAGGTACCGCCGATCCCTACAAACACACACGGAGCAACACCAGGACACTTCCTGCATCACTACTACTGTACATCACTTTCTTCTCAACATTTCTAACAGAAATAAGACTTTGGCTCCACCTGCTCAACTGTTTGTGTTTTTACATTTCAACAAGTTTTTTTTTTTTTTTTTTTTGATTAACATGTTTGTGTGTCTACGTTAGCAAAATATCTCATGAACATCAGCCTGTTTCAAAATGGCTGCCACAGCTAAATGGCACTACTCAATATGGCTCCAACTAAATCTGTGTCAGAGTTACTGAGCTCATCCTTCGTCTCCTCCTCTTAAAGCTTTAGGAAGAGAGCCTCCATGAGGTCCACCACAGCGTCTCAGTCGGGTTGAGGTTCTGGACTCTGACTGGACCATCGCAGCACCTTGGTTCTTTTTTTTCTGAGCCATTCTGTTGTGGATAAGCTGCTGGGTTCTGAATCTTTGTCCTGTTATAAGCTCCTGAGGTGTTTGCGCTAGCTGCAGTGCATTCTGGGTAAACATCTCCACTGGTTCTCGTTGAGGTTATCGTCAGGGGAATAGGTAAAGGTTATGGATGGTTATCACTAATGTTAAATTAATGTTGAACCATGTGTGTGAGGTCAGAGTCTCTAGTCTGCTCAGAGAGGAGCCTGCAGGCGCACCTGATAAACTCCAAGGCCTTCTCAGAGTCTGTAAACTGGAAAGCTGAGGTCATTGTGACTTTGCTTCTGTCTAAGTGTGTATTTTAAATCACTTCCTGTCACACTGTCCAGTGCAGATTCTCACTGACGGCTCTAAGCATGTAACTTTTGTGAAAGCCCGTATGTGAACTCTGCCCTTGCTAGTAAACTGGGTTGAAAAATTTGGGGGTTGGGTGCGGGGGTCTGGGGGTCCTCCCCTAGAAAAATTTGAATAAAGTACAGTAGTTGTGATTTCCTGCATTCTGGTGTATTTTAACAGGTTAAGCATCTTATCCGCCCTCACCCTTACTTGACGGATCTGAGCAGACTCTTCTCCGCTGAAGTCACTGTCCTACTTCACATGTGAAACCACTAGGCTCCTCCTCCATCTGTTCATTGCTCCTGCCTGTGGGCTTCTGCCTGGTTAGCTCGGCACTCACCCCCACCACTCTTTTTAGGGGCAGAGATTTTTTTTAAGGGTAGAAGCGGAAATTCTTACTTGAAGAGGCAGCTCGTATGTGCTATTAAAAAGCTCATAAGTGGCTGTTATGTTTAAAATGAGTGTTTATGTATTTTCAGTTTACATATCCAACGTAAGTTTTATTAATTCAAGGCAATCATTTGTTTATAACTTTATTATTATAAAGCCTGAGAGTTACTGGATCCAAGCAAACAGTTGCAAGAATGCACCCTGTCAAAATAAGAGCGTTCCCGGATCCTGTACTGTCAGGATCCAGCTCAGATTAAGCACTGCCTGTAGCCCTTCCAAACAAGCCATGACCTTTGACCTTTTAACCTGCTAACAGAGGCCTGCAGCGTCTGAGGTGAAGCTCATTGCATGGTCTGACCTTCAGGGTGAACCAGTTGGTGAAGACTGGCAGCTCTCTGCAGCAGGCTGGACGGTGTGTTTTGTTTCTGTTGTGATGAATAAAGTTGTGGTCCCGCTCTGAGCAGGACCTCGTTGGAGAAGTGCTGCTCTTGTTGAAGTTCCTGCCCACCTGTCAGAGGCTGGAGGTTGGTCTGCTGAAGGTCAGGACGGCCCTTCCTGTGGCGTCCTCACAAACAGGTGATGGGAGACAGTCACCAGATTTACTTTACACCGACCTGCAGCTTCACGCCGTGTTCGTGTGTGTGTGTGTTCTGCAGCCCTGTATGCCAGGATCAGCGTCCAGTGCAATCAGAACAAGTCCAAGTACCAGAAGACGTCCCGCGTCGCCCGCTGCCCGGTGACCGTCTTCAACGAGGTCCTCATGTTCTCGCTGCCGGACGCTCCTCTGCTGCAGTGCAACATCTTAGTGTCAGTGTTCGAGACGAACTCCACTGGGAAATCCAGCAAACGTCTGATGGGACAGCTGAGCGTGAGCACCGCGCACGAGCACTGGGTTCTGATGGTGGGCTCGGCCCGACAGCCTGTGGCAAAGTGGCACCGCCTGCTGATTTAAAGGGAGGACAAGGAGGAGTCTGGATTATTTGATGAAAACACTGAATGTTTTAAAGCTCGTTTAAAAAGAGACAAAGAGTTTGTTTGGTTTTAAAGAGATTTATAGTTTTTAATTAACTTGAACCAATAAAAACGTCTCAGCTTGGGCAGGTTTTACTTTTTCATTTAATTACTTTTTATTTTTTTTTATTTTAGCAGGATGATTTGGATGAGCCACAGAGGTGGAAGCAACCAATCACAGCTGAGGACTTAGGAACAGCTTCCTCCTCTCTGGTTTCTGTGGGAAAACTGAGATCCAGCGAACGATCCCACTCTCATGAAACAGGACATTTAAACAAATTGTTCCAGTTTTAGAAGAAAATACACGTGTAACAAACTGTCTTTCTGTAAATGTAGTTTCTTTCTGTAAATTTAGTTTGCTCCTGTAGCTGCTGGCTTGACTCAACTTCATTACAGTAGTTTTCTTCCTTCATGACCTCTGATGCCATCTGCAGGTTTTATTATCAGATTTTATTTATTTATTTACAGTAATTTTTTTTTTTTTTTTTTTTTTTCATTTTTAGTCTTGGTTTCATTTGAGTAAAACTGAGGGCTGGAGTTGTGGATTTAATTACTGCTAAATTTTTGTGCTCTGTTTTTCACTGCTATTGTTATAACATTGAGTAAATTGACTCCTGTGTTTAACATCCATCCGTCCATCCAGCTCTCGAGGACTCCCAAGGTGTCCCCAGACCAGCTTCCTCAGAGTCTCCTCCCCATCTGACATGTCCAGAACCTCCCCAGGGAGGTGTCCAGGGTCCATCCTTACCAGATGTCTGAACCTCCTTTGGATGTGGAGGAGCAGCAGTTCTACTCTAAGTCTCTTCTGGAGAACTGAACTTCGCTGTCTCTGAGGGAGAGTCCAGTTACCCTGCAGAGAGAACTCAATCAGACCTCCTGGATCCAGGATCTTGGTCTTTTAGTCTCTACCCAGAGTTCATAACCATGGGTGAGGGTGGGAAAATAGACCAACCGGTAAACAGAGAGCTTCTCCTTGCAGCTTAGCTCCCTCTTCACTACAACAGACCAGCACAAAGTACACAATACTGTGGAAGCAGCACCGATCTGTCTGTTGACGTCAAGCTCCGTTCTTCCCTCAGTTGTGAACAAAACCCCGAGATATTTGAACTTTTACTACTTAAGGCAGAATCTCACCCCCAACCCGGAGAGGACAGTTTGAGGACCATGCAGATCTGGAGGTCCTGATCCTCATCGTTCCACTGAGAGTTGGAGATCACAACAAAATCACACCAACAGGATCGAATCGTCTGCAAACATCAGAGACAGATTCCTGAGGCCACTGAACCGGACCCCCTCCACCACCTGGCTGCACCAAGAAACCAGTTTTGAACTTTTCTCAAGCTTGTGGCACATGGAGTCCTGTTAGTAGATGGAGAATACTGAGTTAATTTTAAAACTTGACCTTGAAATTTAACCTAAACTTTGGAACTATCGTTTCTAATAAACATTTTTTAAATCGGCACATTGTTGCCCCCTAGTGGACCAGAGTGTGAAACAACTTGTAAACCTTGATTTAACCTTTATTTATACATATACAGTACAGTAGTCACGAGGACTCATTTTCAAGAGACCTGTTTAGGAGCAGATGGGGGTTAAGTGCCTTGCTCAAGGGCTCAGAGTGGAGCAAATGAGGGTGGAGGCAGGTGTGGGTGTTTCACCATTTCCACCCACATTTTGATGTCCAGGGAGTCAAACCGTTGACCTTCTGATCACAGGCCCACCTTCTCTAACCTCAGCATCACCACTCCCACCTTGTCATTAAACGTCTTCTCTGTTAAAAGTTTTTTTCTTCATCTTAAGCCTGTTGTAAATACTTCTTCACTTCCTGTTTTGAAATCTTTTTTAGGAACCTTATTCTCACTGTTGATTTCTTAATGCAACGTTTACCTCTTACTTCTTGTTACATCTATTTTTAACCTTTTTATTTTCGCCTTTGTTTTTTTTATTTTTATATAATAATGTTGTGCAGCACTGTATTTTTTGACTTGACGTTACTCTTTCTGTAAGTCGGTCTCTTCGGGTCCCACTTTACCATAAAATGTGACAAACAGTCCCGAATCATCACCCACAGTTTCACTTCAGGTTAAAACAGGTAAATTAAAACACATCAAATTCACCCATAAACTGGTGTTTAATTAGGGTGCACCTGAATGCACCACCTCTAAAAAAAATGATTTTCTGTTATTTTCTTCACTGATGGGTGGAGGGGTCTGGGGGTCCTCCCCCAGAAGATTTTGAATAAATACAGTAGATTATATTTCCTGCATTCTGGTGTATTTTAATGGTTGTTTAACATCTAGTTTCACCTACATAAGTAAACTTGATTCAATAACTATATTAGCGTTAATGGCATAACAAGAGCATGACCAACAGCTGATTCAATTAATAAAAATATGTGTTCAAAGGTGACAATTTGATGCCCACATTAAAATTAAATGACTAACTTAGTTGACTTCAAATGCAACAAGCTGATCAATTCAGGGTTTTCAGGCAGGACAGAGACAAACCCAATAGTTGCAGACAGGAACTCTCAGGGAGCCAGGAATATAAAAATAAATATTTTAATAACACATTAAAAAGGGCTGACGTGGCAGCAAAACTCACTCAAACAAGGAATCAGGATTCAAGACAGACTGGCAGGGCAGAACAGAACAGAACTCACAGACAGGTTTATATACACAGACAAGACAGGACATGATTACAAACAGCTGGGAACACAAAGAGAAATCAATCAAGACAATGAAGGGATAAACAAGGTGCACAGACAAGAAATGACCACAAGATGGAGCCATCCTTACATCAATGAATGTGACAAAGGATTTACTGATTATAACAAAGATTCCTTCAAAACCTCCCAATATAAATGAAAAAACCAGAATGACTTCTGCTCATTCTAAATTTGTCAAATGGCCTAAATCTTCTAAAGTGAAGGAGAATCATTTTAAAATAATAAATAAGATATATCCTGTAGCCATGTTGAAAGAAGATTTCAATTTGATGTTGATTTGTGTGCCTGTTGTAAATCAGACGATGAATCCATGGAGCATTTTTTTTATGTCAATACAAAGTCTTTGGTCAGATGTCAGAAACTGGATTAATCTCAAACTTAGCACTCCTCCTTTTCATGCTGATGACATTTTACTTTATGTGGATAACTGAAGCTCAGCTTTCTCTGATGCTACAGATACTGTACAGTCGTATAGCAACAACATTCACTAAGAGGAGGGATAATAAGGCCTCCTTCCTGTTTTATGAACAATTTTAAGTTATACTAACCTTCATTCAGTAGATTAAAAACTGCAAAACTGCTAGAATCATCTCAGAACAGACGAAAACTTGTTGTTTTCATTAAAACAATAAGTTTCTCAATGGTAGTTTCTCAAGAAAAAAAAAACTGATGAACTTGAAACTGATGAGCTTGTCAGCAGATAAGAAGCCTTTTACCTTTGGGACAAATTGAGGTCATGGATTGGTCAGTTACTGACACGCCTTCTGGGTTGACTGACAGGTCCCGCGAAGTTGAAGATCTGATAAAAAAAATAAAATAAAATAAAAAGAGCTCCAGCAGCAGGAGGTGGGGTTAGAAGGGCTTCAGTCTCTGTGTGTAGTCCAGGGCTCCAAGATGACCAGATGTTTTGCTTGTGCCCTCACTGGTCTGGGCCCCTTAGAGATCGTGGGCCCCTGGGCACTTGCCCAGTTGCCCATATGGTTAATCCGGCCTTGGGTTGTGCCACCACACTCAGTTCCCCACTGATGAAAATCTAGCTCCGCCCCTGGAGGACCACAGTTGACTTTTTATATTATTTCCTGACATCGCTCCTAATTTACTGATACTTCTGTATAAAACAGTTCGGTCCGGCAGCAGCTCGGTTCTGTTGGACCGGGTTTGGTTCGGGTTACTGCTCGGTCCAGCCTTCAAACCGAAACCAAAACGATGCTTCTTCTCTGCCTGGTTTCGTTTTCTAATAAAACAACTCGTGTCTGCAGTGAAGCGCGCGCGCGCTGCGACTGGAACCAAAGGTAGGTCCGTTTATTTTGGGTTTTTGTGACCGAACAGCTGAGCTGCAGCCGGAGGTCCGGTTCGGATCAGCTGAGCAGAATGATGCAGGAGTTACTTCAGTCTGAGACTCAGACCTGGTCTCAGAGTCTGAGACCAGGTCTGGGACCAGGACTGAAGGACTCAGACCAGGATTGAAGGATTGCGGGCTCTTCAGGTCTGCTGGCTTCAGATTAGTCACTTTAGGGGTTTTGGGATTAAACAGAGAGCGTCTCAGACTGCATCAGCACCACAACACTTTATGAAGCATCAGTTAGACCAGGGGTCTGCAAACTGTGGCTCTGGGGCCACATGTGGCTCCTTGGTCCCCCTGCAGCGGCTCCTTCAAGCTTAGACCAAAACCAACACAAAACATAAATTTACTGGTTGTTGTAACTTTTGAAAATGCTCAAACTTTTTGCTTGATTTATATACTTAATAGTTATTACCACAATTTAAAAAATCTAATAGGTCTAAACAGTTCATAGTTTATCTATTAAAAAAAAAAACTATCCCACTCCCTTTAATCCAGTTTTTTCAGTTGTCTTTGTTAAAATAGCAGTAATTCAGATGTTCCTATGGCTCTGGACACGTTTAATTTAGTGACTGAATGTGTAAAAATGACTCTTTTGATCATAAAGGTTGCAGACCCCCTGGGTTAGACTTTCATTGAAACTTATTTTTGTTGTCCATAACTAAAGAAAATATCAAAATAAGCTCACAGAATGATTTATGGATGAGATCGAGTGAAAATGAGACGTGCAGGTTTATGTTGGGTTATAGTGAAGAGGAGCGCGTGCGTGATTGGACTCCTGGATAGAAGGACGGGAGAGTATTCACTCCTTTAGATTTTGTTGCCAAACAGCAGGAATTTAAATGTTTAGTTAAAATTAATGAGCTAAATAATCCAGATTAACCAAGTTAAATGGAAACAAAACACATTTTTAATAATAAAAAATGTTAAAACAGAAAAGTGGCAAATATTCACCCCCTTTACTGGATTAGTGAAATCAGGTGGAAGAAGGTTCCATATTCCGATGAGACCAAACGTTCAGGACAACAATGAGGCCAGTCTAGCACCAGTTGTCATGCTGTCCCTGCAGTGAAGCACGGTGGCGGCAGCGTCATGCTGTGGGACTGTGAAACTTGTCCGAGTTGAAGGAAATATGGAGTAAATTACAGAGAAGTTCCTCCAGCAGGACAGCTGAAGAACATTCCTCTGGTTCCAGGAGAACACGTAAAGGTTCTGGTCTGGACCAGTCGAAGCCCAGGCCTAAGTCCATCAAAGAGTCTCTGGGGACAAAAAACTTATTGTCATTTTTTTTAAATTAAATAAAATATATGTTTAATTTCCAAAGGCTTAATTACTGTATGTATTATATTATAAATAAAGATGCCTAAAATTCCACTTAAATTCCAGGTCTTATAAACCAGTAGTTCTCAAACTGGGGTCCCCCGGACCCTTGGGGGTTCGCGAACCGGTGCTTGCGTGTTCGCAAAAAATATAAATATATTTAAAAAATATATACATATATTTATTTTTACACACACAACCCTTTAAAATACACCAAAATGCAGGAAATTACATCTACTTTTTCCAAATATTTCTGGGGGAGGACCCCCCCCCCCCACCACACTCCTTTACTGGTCCACCAGCCCGCCTGCTATTTGTGTTCCAGCATTGATCTGTTTACAAATTAACCGCCGTTCCTTGGTTTGACAGTTGCTGTTATGATTCTTTTCAGTTTATATAAAGAGTTTTCTGTAATAATTTGAAGAAGTGATGATACATTTATTATGTTCATCAAGTGAATAGGTAAAGTTTAAAGTGGGTTTTTTTATGCTGTTAATTTTCTCAAAACTGTAATTTTTGGAAGTTGAAATTAAAATTTTTGTTAATTGTGTCTTGAATGAAAAATAAAAAAAATGTATTAACACTGTTAAAGAGCAGGTCTGAAGTATTTTTGTCACATAAATATTTCCATTGCATTTAAAAGACAAACTGATGAAATTATTTAATAAACATGATGGTTATGAGGGGGTCCCTGAACTGGAAGTGGTCCCTAAGCACAAAAGGTTTGAAAATCCCTGGTATAAACAACCAGGCGGACCGTGTTCACCCTGCCTCTGGTTTGTGTCTGCCAGCTGATGGAGTCGGACCATGGATGACGAGCTTGACCCAGCTGATGAAAACGTGAACTCCGTCTTGGCTCAGGAGTCCTCCGAGCTGTTTGAAATCCTCTGCCATCAGTCACAGACCACCTTACTGTCTCTGTGGGAGACGACGCCCCGCGACGCCGCCTGGCTCGGTTCTGCAGCAGCGTCGGCGCTGGTACCAGAGCACATCTCAGCCATGCTGGAGCACTTCAGATGCAGCAGCGCTGCAGAGTGCTGCGACTTCCTGCAGAGGGTCTGTCTGCTGTGTGACAACGTGCCCATGCACCTGGAGTCCAAGCTCATGTCTGTGGCTGGAAACCTTTTCAGTGAGTACGAAACACCAAAACAGAATATTTCAATAAAATCCCTTCAGTTTGTTTCTGAAAACATTTACATCACTCTTCACCAAGCCGGAGTGCATTTTATACTGAATGAAATCAGCATTTTGTGTTTTCTGCTACAAGTTTAAAACTCACTGTTTCCTGTTGGGATCAATAAAGTTTTATTCAAACCTCAGGTTTTAGCAGAGAAGAGACAGAAGAGAGAGAACAAAAGAATAAGCCCCCTCAGAGGTTGTAGTTCAGATCTCTTTGTTGAACACGGAAGTATTTTCATATCTTTTTTTTTATTTTCTCGATGCTGTCGGGGCGTGGTCACACGTTCCTTTTCAGTTTAGACAGACCAGAACAACAGAATCAACCTTATCAGGTTCGATTCTGATCATAAAAACTTTATATTTCTATCAAAGTTCAGGCTCAATAATCCACGTTAAAAAAAAAAAAAAAAAAACAACAAAGTTCATTCCGGTCATCTGGACAGTTCCTTTTTTTGTTGAGACATTTCGTCCTTCATCCAAAGGACTTCATCAGTCAGAGGAGCTCAGTTCCATAGTGGACCAACCACTTTGGCTATGGCTGCCTCAGAGGAGTTGATGGGGGAGAGGGTGGGCCCCAGAAACCATCTTATCACCAGCAAACTGGTTGTGTGAGTGTGCTGCTTGTGGGACTCAGTTTGTTGTGGCTCCTCGGACTGATTAAATCCTTTGGATGAAGGACAAAACCGTCTAAAAAAAAAGAAAAAGAAAAGAAAAGAAACTGTCCAGATGAGCTGAATGAACTTTTTTGGATTTATATTTCTATATGCATGCACACACGCACGTACGCACACACACACGCACAGCTGCTTGTGGGACTGAATTTGTTGTGGCTCCTCGAACTTATGAAGTCCTTTGGATGAAGGACGAAACATCGCAACAAACCAACCAG
>JARVLU010000002.1:8597553-8608388 GCA_031762415.1 Simpsonichthys santanae | reverse complement strand
AGAGGCTCTCAGACAGTTTCACAGACAAGACAAAGCAAAAGCAAAGTGGAGACCGAGAGGAGACGTCCGCCCTTGAGGAGAGCAAGTGTTAAGATGTGACGCTGTGGATTCTGGCTGCGACAATCATTCATGTGTAAAATAAATAAGACGTGAAAGAATGCAGCCCTGATGGGAACTGGTAGAGGACCAAAGGGCATCAGAGAGAACATGGTTGACCTTCACCTGCGAGAACTTCAAAAGTCCACAAACCAACCTCTGAGGCTATTTCTCTGCTAAAATGTGGGGTTGAGTTAAAAGCTGATGAAAAGTCAATTAAAAAAAAGCAATTCTACAAAGGATCAATATTTTGACCGGTCTGGTTTTTAGATGAGTGTGCTCCTCTGATGATGGCTCGTCACGTGCACGCTCTTAGCTCGAGGTTAAGATGCTCAGAGTTGATTAAGCTCATTGTAATCAGCCTTTCTACAAAGTAGCTCTGAAAACCAACCCTCCATTACCGACGGAACCAGGAGCGTTTTACAATCTGTGACTGCAACACGAACAGTTTCAGTGCACACAACATAACATCTGTTACCTTGAAGAGAACCAGATGTTTTACTCAGCCTTTCCTTCGTTTTGTTTTCCAGGGTCAGTAAAAGCAGTTTGGAGCAACATCATCTGCTCAGATTAGCAGAGATTTTATTAAAATGTCCCACTTGGACCAGATTACAGTAAGTACATGTTTACCTTCAGACTATTTGAAGCTTTCAGAATAAAAGGTCTGTGTTGAGCGTTTGACAGTTGTGAAGTGATGAGGATTCAGATTTAGTATCTTGAATTGTTCTGTGTTGATTTTATTTATTAATTATTTTTTTTGGTTTGCAGGTTACGGAACAACGGGCTGCAGTCGGACTGGATCCAGAACTTTGTGAAAGTTTTGAACCGCGGTCAGAGAGGACGCTCCGTCAGGTGAGAGAATCACCACGTCTCTCAAACAAAGCATGTTCTTCGCTACGCTTCTGGAAAATCCACGTAGTCGCTTCTTCTGTAATCTGGTGTTGATCGACCACAGATGATAACAAACAGGGATTTATTAATTTTTTTTCTGTTTAAGTATTGAGGAGAGTTGGATCAGAGCGGAGGAAGCTGTAGATTTAGTGAGTCGCTGTCTGGAGCTGAACAGAAACATTCACACTATCAGGTGACGCTCCGAGCAGAGATCATCAGCAGACCCCAAATCAGCGTGTTTTAACTCAAAGGCTGTTTATTTTAAAGGATCCAACAAACCACACTACACGTGACTCTGAAGAACCCTGAGCCAACCTCCATCAGGTATGGATCAGACCTTTTCATTCAAAAGTTGGCCCAGCTTTTGTGATCTCTCACAGATTATTGTGCGGCGTTGCTTTTTCTAAAAATAAAAATTAAATGATCAAATAATTAATTATTTTTTTAGGTGTGAAGCTGAACATCCTGCTCAGTTCATGGCCACAAGCTTAAGGTATAGTTCAGTTTTAAACATCTAAAGTAATCCTCAGCTGTTTAACAGCTTCATCAGAAGAACATCTGCCATTGCAACGTAGCATTCAGCAACAATCTTTTTTATTACTTATGATACCAATCAAGAAGGTAAACAACCTCTGCAGATTTGCAGTGTGAAAACTAAAGCTGAACGACAGCTGAAAGCTGCTGAAGTAGCTAAAACTGGGTTGTTAGAGCAAAGAACTTAGAAATCCTTAAACCATATTTTTCTAGGTGCATTAAGCGAAACAAAACAATCAGATAAGTCAAACTTTATTCTACTCATTCACAATAACTCCATAAAATTGATTTGAGGTCAGTAAGCTCACTGTTGATTTTTGAGAAAATTAAAGGATTTTAAGTGCCTCGTAGTCCGAAAAATACAGTATTTCTATGGTGAAAATATTTGAAAATAAATGTAACTATTTTGAAATGGATACAAGTTGCAAAAACCAAAAGTCTCAGCATCCATCTGCTGAATGAGCTAAAAGTTTTGATACTTCACTGGGTAGAATAGTGTTAAGTATGTAGAAGTAATTAGATTACAAACACGCACAGAAAAAAAAAAAAAAAAAAACTAGTTCAGAAGCTGAATCAGATTTCACCCAAATTAATTAACTTTAGAAATAGACAAAGGCTAGTTCAAAGACGCTAAGTGCAAGCTAAAGAAGCAGAACGTTAGCTAAAAGCTAAAAGTAATCAAAGATAAAACTAGAATCAGTATTTTGAAGCACATTTCAAAGAAAGTGAAGAAGTTAGAGATCCTATGGTAAAAATAGTTGTAAATAAAGTTAAATATTTTAAGTATAAAAGTTACATAAACCAAAAACATGTCAGACTGTTACTACCTTGTAAACTTATTTCTTTAACATATAGTATTGTACTTTATCACTGCATTATAAGTATCTACAACTAATATTCTATTCTAAAAAAATAGGTTTACAAATGCTTATTGTTCTTACAATGTAGTAACTTAGTCTGAAATGTTGAAAATAACAACTCTATATGAAATATAGAGGTGAACTGGTCAGTTTTGTCTCTTAATTAATGCATAATAAGCAGTAATTAATGATTTATAAAGTGTTTATAGAGGAATTATAAGTATCTATGACAGCATCTATAAGGGGAGCCTTGTTGTAAAGTGCTACTATGAGTCTGAGTTGAGTCCAGAACGCTTTGATCTTCCCTCTGCTGTTCTCAGCCTCGTGGATTGTTCTGTAGATGGAACTCAGCTGGCAGCGCTGAAGAACATCATCCTACAGAGTCCATCCCTGACACAGCTGGAGTCAGTTTTTTTTATTTTTTTATTTTTATGGCACATAAAGTCCAACAACAACATGCCATAAAATCTCTTCTAATTCATCGTAGTTTTTCCGACAACACGCTGGGTCCAGATGGAGCTGAATTCCTGTCTCTTCTTCTGCCCTTGTTGCCAAATCTCACCACCTTCAGGTGAACATTTTCACGCCCAGACGTTTGGTCACGGTGAGTTTTATGTGCACGTCTGAACACCTTCTGTTCTCTGCAGCTTTGCAACCAAAGAGAGTTCTGAGTCTGTGGTGGAGGAGCTGGCTCCGGTCTTCCTGCGGTCCACATCCATTCAGTGCTTGAAGTGAGGAATTACAACACAAACACGTTTTATTTATCTCATTAGGTTCTGGTTGGGGAGCAGACTGTGTGGTTGTTGTTGAAATGACCGACGGCCACAAGCTATGAGTTATTTAAGGAGTTTTTATTTCCTGTTTTCATGTTTAATTAGGGACAACTGGGGCTAAGTGGTTAGAGCAGACATCCTCCAATGTAAGCTTTTAGATATGACTCTCTGAGCACCAGGACTTGAATCTGTTAATTAGAGAGAGGGTTCAGACCTGAGAACTGGATCCCTGTGGATCAGCAGGAATCCCAGGACCTGGTGCATGAAAACAGCTTCAGTTCTGCTTTGATTTGTCTTTTATTTAGAAATACATGTGAAGTGACCCTTCTTACACAAACAGTTGCTTCTGACGTCATTGCTGATGTCTTTCCATCTTGTCATTGTTTTGACACACTGTGAATTGTCACGTTCTTCATTCTCCGGTTAGGAGATGTTAGAAATGTTAAATGTTATTGTTTCAAACACGTCTTTGTGTCTGTCCTGAAGTCTCTCAGGTCACGTGATCAGCGGCGCTGCAGCTCAGAGTTTGGCCCGACTGCTGCCTCGTCTTCGATCTCTGAAGTAAGCACACGGAACGAGTGTGTTGGAGATGTAGGATGCATTTGGACCTTTAACCTATGAAACACCAAAATGCTCAAAATGTTTCCATTTTATTATTATTTTTTCATAATTGTGTCTTTTATGACAGCTTATTTATTCTATGATGCCACTTTTCAGCAGAATGACTTCAGCTGTCAGTCAACGTCAGTGGGCATGAAGGTCCAACCCACTGATGTTGATTGACAGCTGAAATCATTCTGCTGAAAAGTGGCATTATGAAATAAATAAGCTATCATGGAAAACACAATTATGAAATAAAATAATAAAAAGTATTTTTTTTTTATTTCATATTTATTTATTTAATTTTGAGCATTTTGGAATGGATCATGGTGTAAACGTGTTGTGGCGTGTCTGCAGTCTGTCCCGCTGCGTGTGGTCGGCAGAGGGGGGACGACGGCTCGTCGAGGCTCTGGAACTGTGCGGACGTTTGGAAGATCTTTGGTAAGACATGAACTGTGTGGACGTGAAGTCCCGATGTGTTTGAGACAAACTTGTTTGTGTTTCATCCCGAAAGCCTGGATGCAGCGACACAGCTGGACAGGAACAGCTGGACGTGTTTGGCTCGAGCTGTGAGGAACATCACCTCCGTACGAAGTCTCCGGTAAGAGCCGTCTCCTGAGCTGCAGCGGTCTCCTCTGACGCTGACTTTGTTCTTTTGCTTCAAAGTGGACCGGTACTGACCCGGTCCACAGCACCGGGTCTTTTTGTCCCTGTTTCACTGTCACCGTCTGTAAGTCACTGTCGATTCATAAAAACCAGAGGTTCTCAAAGTGTGGGAGAGTTAATGGTTTGTTGCTGCACATATTTTTCTTTTTTTGTTTACACGTTCTAAATGTCTGTGCTTTAAAAATTTTTTTAACACATTTTCTTTTTTAACACCACGACCACACCCCCTTTTCTTCTTTGCTCTTAGGCTGCGTCCACACTGCAGGCAAACAGGCCAGAGTCCAGTTTAATTATTATTTGCCCCCATGTGAACCATACTAATTGTTTTCATGACAGTGGGGCAAATCCAATTTTTGTCTAATCCAGTTCAGGTCTTCTTCATATGTGGTTCTGAATCAGATCTGATGTTTTTCCAAGCGACTTCAGTCTGAACGCTCGTCTCATTTCATTCCAGTTGTACGTCAGCGCTGTCGAGGTAAGCAGCTCGATTCAAGTGTTAATAATGATCCCAACCTCACGCAGGTTAAATCACGTCTTCAGCTGCAGAAGTCCAGCTGCTTTGTGTTTTAATTTTCCATGTCCTGAACGAATCTAAAGCAACAGATGATGCTAACGTTAGTGTCAGACCATATCGATGCTAATGTGATGGGATCGATGCTTGAGTTTGTTTTCCGTCAAGAGGCCAGATTTAATGCAAACTCTGGACCAAACAAGCGGACAGATAATTTTTTTTATTGGTTTCTGATACACAACCATCAGAATCACACATGCTAACTCGTGTAGCATCCGTATTTACAGTACTTCTGCAGAAGAATTGGATCTGAGCAAAAATCAGAATTGATCAAGAGCTGCAGTGTGAACTTAGCATTACTTTTTTCCTCACGTCGCTGTTTACAATCATATTGATATAAAGATGCAGTCTCATCTTGTATGAAAATATATCAACATTTTTTTAAATCTCAATATGTCGCCCGGTCCTAAATCAAAATATAACATGTTGATGTATCATCAACACAGAGAGAAGGACTCTTTCTGTAAATAAACAGCAAATCTGTTGGGAAAAGTTTAGCCACACTGAGGTCTAGAGGTTTTGGGTTGGGGGGTGGACGGCAGCAACTTTGGGCTCACGTTTCCTGATTGACAGACTGTTAAAATGTTTAATGCTAAGCTCATCTCATATCGCTGATATTTTTGATTTTCTTCCTTGAAATAAAAACTGTGAGGGGAAAATCCTCCCGGACCAGTTTCTGTAATTTTTCTTTGGGATGATGTCATCGTATGGACGAAGAGTCCTTGGCCAGTAATGGTTGTGTTTGTGTGCCAAGGTTGAACGAGCTTGTACAAACCTCGGGACCATCGGAAGATGACGTAGTCCTGGATCTCCTGGCAGGTTTGGAAGGACTCACGCAGCTGAGGCAGATAGAGTGAGTTTTTAACGTCTCGACTGTTTTTGCTGCACGTTTGGAAAAGTGATCCGCGGGATCCGGTCTGTCTTAAAAACAGGCTGAGCTCAGTCATGTTGCTGTTTCTTCAGGCTGGATGGATGGAGGATGGCAGAGAAAGGGACAGAGCAGCTGATTGTGGTCCTCCCAAACTGGAAGGAGCTCAGGAAGATCAGGTAACAAATTAAATGCTGTTAAACGAAACATGTTGTGGAGGGAAAACATGGGGTTAAGGGCCTTGCTCAGGGGCCCAGAGTGGAGCGAATGGTAGAAGATGGAGCAATTGAATCAAACGTTACTCCTCTTTATATTCTAATGTTCTCTGCTCGGGGGTCAGTGTTGTGGACTTTTCTCATGCTCCTGTTTCCAACAAACCCATCACCATTTTGTACCCAGAAGTTGACATTTTCTACCAGCAGGGTACAAAACTGCAGCACACAAATGATCCTTTAGAGGCTCAAACTCCACATGACCATTAACATCACTACATGCAATAAGTGTAATGTGCATAAAGTGATCAACTTTTTTTTTTTTAAACAGGCAGCACAGGTGCAGGTGCCTCCTTCTTTTATCTGACATGGTCTATCTGCTGCTTGAACGGGTTTAAATGAGATTTCCCATTAGTTTTGGCGTTTTTATCCTCCAGTCTCTCGAAGAACCTCATCGGCGACCCATCAGGAGAGAAGCTGCTCGATGCTTTGAGGAGCTGCGGCCTCCTGGAGGAGCTCCAGTAAGAACCAACGCCACCTGCAGCTCAGAAACACCACAGCTCCACCGCTCAAAGAACAAACCTGGTCATAAGTCATGAAATACTTTTCCTGGACAGCTTATTTCTATCAGACATGTTTTATTTCTCTCCCAGTCTGTCCAGTAACCATCTTGGAGACGCCTCTGCAGCCAGAATGGCTCTTACTCTCCCATCATTGACTCACCTCACTGTGCTGGAGTAAGTCAGCTTGAGCTGAATTATCAGGTTTATTTCTTCTTCCTGAATTAATCCAATGTGTTCTCCAGTATTTCAGAAAACCAGATTGGAAAAGAAGGATCCGTCAGTCTGTCTGAAGCAGTAACGAACTTAAAGAACCTGAAAAAGATTCAGTAAGATCCTGTTTTTGATCTTTTTACTGTAAGAAGCCAGAAGTCTGTCAGATTCTTCATCTGAACCTTTGATTTCAGCCTGACGTCTGTTGGGACTTCGGAGCTGCGCGACGTCGTGGCCAGTTTGGCTCACTGTGCCTTCATACAGGATGTGGGGTAAATAAGATAATCACAACAAACGGTAGAATAAATAGTGAACTTTTCCCAAATATATAAAACTAACAAATAAATTAAATGTTTAAACGCTGATTTTTGAAGTTGATGTGTTTGGAAAAACTCTTATTTACTCATTTTGTAAAGACATTTTTTGGGTAATTTTTAAATTATCTTATAGATCTTGTCTGAAGTAGTTTGATAAATTGCAATGTGAGCTTTTAATTTGGATTATAAGGTGCATTAAGCAAAACAAAAGTCCGATAAGTCAAATTTTATTAAACACATTCACAGTAACTCTCAACATTGTTCAGTTGTGCCACATAAAATCAGTTTGAGGTCAGTCAGCACAACCAGAATTAATACATAAGCTGCACTGGATTATAAGTCTCACTGTAGATTTTGAGAAAATTAAAGGATTTTAAGTGCACCTTATAGTTCAAAAAATACGGTAGTTTTTATTATTTGTAGCTCTTAGAAAGTATGTTGGTCATTCTTTGTAATAAACAAAAATGTTATGCACCAGAGAACACAAAGAACAGAAATGATTTAAATGGAGAATCTAAGAAAAAGCTTCTTTGTCTCTTTAACACCCGTTCCTTCAGTCTGGGCTGGAATAACTGTGGTGACGATGTCGCTCTGCAGCTCACCAAACTTCTGCCTTTCTGCCGCCAGCTGACTCGCATCGAGTGAGTTTAAAACTTTTGCACAAACACTCTGCTCTCCAGAATCCAGATGTTGACCCATCACAGACAGATGTGTGATTCTTACTCAGTTTTATCGTTCAGCTCTGTCACATTCTAGTAAACTCTACAGGTGGAACTTCTACATGTCTGACATAAATACTGGGTGGGGGGGGGGGAGGGGGGGGGGTCAGTGGTATCTGTTAATCTCAGCTGGTTGATTAAACCAGCAGAACCTCGAGCTGAATGTTGGTGCTGATCCTGGACCTGCTACTTTCATCAGAGCAGCAGTAAGAGAGTGAATGTGTCCTCCACCTCTCTCACAGTGACTGCTGGACATGAGCATCAGTGACTCTCACTCACACTTAGGGACAGTTTAGAGTTACCAGTCAGTCTGACACGCAGGTTTTTGGTCTGTGGGAGGAAACCGGAGTACCTGGAGAAAACCCACACAGCACAGAGAGAACATGCAAACTCCACCCAGAAAGTTCCCCTGGTTGGGATTTGAGCCCACAACCTGCTCGCTGAGATGGGGCAGCTCTACCAACTGAGCCACCATGCCACCTCAATTTGTTTTATTCTCACAAAAGAGTGAGTCACAAATATTTTAACGAACTGGCTCAGGTTCACTCTAATGATCAGGAATTCACAGAATTCATTTGAATTTTATTTATACAGCGCAAATTCACAACAAAAATCACGTCAGAGAGCTGTAGGAAAACAATCACATACATTTTAAAATGGTAATTAGTTAGTCATTTAAGGAATCCAGCAGATTGTGTTAAATCGTCACTCTGTTGAAATCTCCCATTCTTAACTGTACACTGGGGACAGTGGGAAGAAATGACTCCCTCTAAACAGGAAGTAACTTCCAGCAGAACCAAAACCAGTCTCAGAATGTGCAGCCTTCTGGGGTTGGAGAGGACAACAGAGAAACACTAACAAACACAAAGTGACTGGTCCACGTGTAGTTTCTATGGTCCGGGTGTAGTTTCTATGGTCTGGGTGTAGTTTCTATGGTCCAAGTGTTGTTTTTATGGTCCACATGTAGTTGATGTGGTTCAAGTGTAGTTTCTATGGTCCACATGTAGTTTCTATGGTTCAAGTGTGGTTTCTATGGTTCAAGTGAAGTTTATATGGTCCACATGTAGTTTCTATGGTCCACATGTAGTTTCTATGGTCCACATGTAGTTTCTATGGTCCAAGTGTAGTTTCTATGGCTCGGGTGCAGTTTCTATGGTCCGGGTGTAGTTTCTATGGTCCGGGTGTAGTTTCTATAGTCCACATGTAGTTTATATGGTCCAAGTGTGGTGTAGTTTTATGGTCCAGGTGTAGTTTTCATGGTCCACCTGTAGTTGATGTGGTTCAAGTGTAGTTTCAATGGTTCAAATGTAGTTTATATGGCCCGGGTGTAGTTTCTATGGCCCTGTTGTAGTTTCTATGGTTCAGGTGTAGATTCTTTGGTCCAAGTGTAGTTTATATGGTCCGGGTGTAGTTTCTATGGTCCAAGTGTAGTTTCTATGGTCCAAGTGTTGTTTTTATGGTCCACATGCAGGTGTAGTTTGTGTTTTAAGTGTAGTTTATATAGTCCATGTGTTGTTTATGTGTTTCAGGTGTAGTTTATATGTTCCGGGTATAGTTGATGTGGTCAGGGTGTAGTTTATGTGGTCTGGGTGTTGTTGATGTGGTTTGGGTGTCGTTTCTATGGTCTGGGTGTAGTTTGTGTTTTAAGTGTAGTTTATGTGGTTCAGGTGTAGTTTATATGTTCCGGGTGTAGTTTATGTGGTCAGGGTGTAGTTTATGTGGTCTTGGTGTAGTTGATGTGGTTTGGGTGTCATTTCTATGGTCCAAGTGTAGTTTCTTTTTCATTCAACCTTTATTTATCCAGGTAGTCTCATTGAGCCACAAGAACTCCTTTTCAAGAGAGACCTGTTTAGGGAGTAGTTGGGTGGGGTTAGGGTTGGGGTTGCTCAGGGGCCCAGAGTGGGGTGAATGAGGGCGGAGGCAGGTGTGGATGTTTCACCTTTTTCCACTCACATTTATTGATGTTGTCAGTACTGGGGCTTGAAACGGCGACCTTCCAATCACAGGCCCACGTCTCTAATCTCTGCTCCACTACTCCTCCAAGTTCCTTTGGTCTGGGTGTAATTTATTTGGTCCGGTTGTAGTTGCTATGGTACAGGTTTAGTTTATGCGGTCTAGGTGTAGTTTATATAGTCCGAGTGTAGTTTATGTGGTTCAGGTGGAGTTTATATGGTCCAGGTGTTGTTTCTTTGGTTTAGGTGTATTTTATATAGTCCGGGTGTAACCTCAGTCTTTTCAAAGCTCCAAGATTCACAGTTAAAACCCGTGCCTTCATGTAAATGTTGTTTTTCTCTGCAAAAAGAAGCTGAGAACTTGTTTACTGATTGTTTTATGCTGAAGAGCTCAAACCACACGAGCGTCCACCATTTTGAAAAACTGAATAAAGGAAGGAGAGACAGCCCACGTCACTTCAAGGGGCCTCCCTCCCATTTTTCTTAGAGACGTGCTGCTCACTCCCTCACTATCCGTCCTTCGGTTCAGTCTTAAACTGCCATCCAGTGGTCAACAAAAGTACTACACACAAAAATTAACCAACTTTTATTTTTAAATTTGACTACTTACTAATTATTGTCAAATTTCAAACAATATTATCGTTTATTGCAATAGTACTTCCTGAGACAATTAATTACCCAGTAAAATTTGTTATAATGACAGGTCTAGTCCAGGTGTAGTTTCTTTGGAAAGAAAAACATTGATGATAAAAATAATTACCAACACGAACAGCAGTGAGCAAAGATGGCTAGATTGATACAGAGTGAGGGAATGTGGTCAATTTGTCCCCTGGCAATCAAAGTCTATAGCAACATAACTAAGGTCAGGAAACCCAATCCAACACTAACTATAGGATTTACCAAAAAGGAAAGTTTTAAGCTCAGTTTTAAAACTGGACAATGTGTCAGCCTCACGGACAGAAACTGGAAGTTGGTTCCACAAGAGAGGAGCCTGAGAACTGAA
>JARVLU010000002.1:8549962-8590126 GCA_031762415.1 Simpsonichthys santanae | reverse complement strand
TGTGTGTGTGTGTGTGTGTGTGTGTGTGTGTGTGTGTGTGTGTGTGTGTGTGTGTGTGTGTGTGTGTGTGTGTGACAATTAATCCACACTATGATTGTGGCCAAACCCTCAGTCCATTTCCTGTGGACTTCTAAACAGCCGAACGGTAAAAACAAAGTCCACCTTCTTTCGGTTCTTCGGTTTTACGAGTCACAAGACGATACTAATCGGGACTCACCAGGTTCTCAAGTAATCAAACACACACCACAGATTTCAGCCCTTGATCCAACAGAACCAGCAGAACCCTCAGTGGGTCTCTGTGTAAGCCTCTCTCCTGTTTCTGGAGAAGTTCTGGCCCACTCTTCTTTCCATCGTTGCTTCTGTTCATTGAAGGTTCTGCTAAAACTCTTTGGAGGTCCAACACAGCATTTCAGTCAGGTTGAGGTTCTGGACTCTCGCTGGTGTTTGGTTCTGTTCTTTCTGACCCGTTCTGTTGTAGATCAGCTGCTGTGTTTGGGATCATGGTTCTGTTGGACCCAGTTTGGTCCAAGCTTCAGCTAGATGGACTCACATTTGACTCCAGGACCCTTTGGTCTACAGAGGAGTTCCTGGTCCACTCAGTGACTGAATGGAGCCCAAACCATCAGCCTCCACCACCGTACTGAGAGTTGGGAGGAGCTGTTTGCTGCAGTGCATTGTGGGTAAACAGCTATCCTCTGGTCTGGTTCTTGTCGTCTTGTGGTTCCTTCAGATGAAACAGGCCCAACCTAAGTCGAACTGCCATGTTGTTTTTACAGAGAAGAGGCCATGACCTTTGACCTGTTGACTGAAACCTGTAGTGTCACTGCATGGTCTGACCTTTAGGGTGAATCAGCTGTCTGAAATGTTTCCACGTATGAATCATTTCTCACTGTAGAACATGGACTCCAAATGACCTTCGACCCTTCTCAGATTGATGGGCAGCAGTAGCTGCTTCTCTGAGGTCATTGCTGATGTCCTTCCATCTTGGCGTTGTGCTAACACACACCTGTATGCTCCAGAGCAGCAGAACCTCCTGGCTGATTCTGAACCTCTAAGCTCCAGAAGCAGTCAGGCTGAATCTAGTTTTTCACTCACAGCTTCAACATTTTGGTTTCATTTTTTTTTTTTTAAATGAAATAGAGAAAAATAAATTTTGGTAAAAATCAAGTTTGAACGCTGAATAACTGCTGAAACTTACCGAAGAAGCTGTAACCAAGTTGTTAAAACTAAAAGAAGCAAAACATCAGCTAAAAGCTGACAGAATGAGTAAAATACAACAAAATACAAATACACCAAAAATTGAGCAAATCACTGGCTAAAAGTAGCAAAACAGGAACTACAAGAAAAAAGTAACAAAAGTCTGAAAGCTAAATTTAGTAAAATGTCTACTAACAGCTAGAATTAGCAATAAGCAAGCTAAGAGCTAAAGGTAAGAAAATGGTAGCTAGAAGCTCAAAATAGCAACAAGCTAGTAAAAAAAAAAAACATTATGAAAATGGTAGTTTGGGATGAAAGATATGAAAAAGTGGCAGAATAGTAGGTAAAAGTTAAAACCAGACAATAGCTAAATGCTAAATGTAGAGGAATGGTAGCTAAAAGCCAAAAGTGGCAAAAGTAAAAAGCTCAAGACTGGCTAAAACAACAAAAAAAAAAAAAAAAAAAAAAAAGAAAAGAAAAATACTAAGAGCTAAAGGTGGTAAAACACCAACTAAAAGTATGAAAAGGATAGCTAGAAGTTAAAACAGCAAAAGGCTAACTAAATCATAAAGTATCAGAACTAAAGCTCATCTGTGACACTTTATTTTTAACGCCATTTCTATTTTAGCAAGTGTTTTGTCTGCTTTAGCATTTTCCTATTGGTTTTTCTGTTTTATCTTTTTGATTGTGTTTCATTTGTTTTAGCTTTTTGCTTGTGTTTCATTTGTTTTGGCTTTTTGTTAGTGTTTTGTTTGTTTTATCTTTTTTTGTTAGTGTTTTGTTTGTTTTATCTTTTTTTGTTAGTGTTTTGTTTGTTTTAGTTTTTCTAGTTTTTTGTCTGTTTTAGCTTTGTGATGTGTGCTGCGTCCTGTAGCTTTAAGCTAGCTTCACCAACTCAGTTTCATCTTCTTCAGCAGAATTCAGCAGTCCTTTAGCTTTTAGCACTCACTCAGTATTTTTACAGAAAATGACCGTTCTTCAGTTTCAGACTTTTTTCTTTTGAATGTTTAGGGTTCGTTTAGATTTTTGGTGGGTTTCTGTTTGTTTAAAGTTGTTTCTCTAGTTTCCAGACAAACCTTTAGATAATCGCAGAGCTACAGACAATCTCTGTGATTCTTCTTGTCTAACAGAATTTAGTTTTTCTAAGGAAGCTTTTCTTTCTGAACCTCTAACAGAGTTCTGCGGGTTATCATTCTTCTGACTCCTACCTGTTTCTTTCCCTCAGGTTGACGCCCTTTGACCTCGGGATCATGGCCTACACTCTGGGCTCGACGCCTGATGAGAAGACCCGCAGCATCGGACCTCAGCACTGCATCACTCGGGTGGAGCTGTCTGTCACGGCGTCCAGCCTGCTGGACCGGGACGTCGCCTCCAAGTCGGACCCGTTCTGCGTTCTCTTCCAGGAAGTGGATGGAAACTGGGCGGAGGTACGATAGCTGACGATGGAACAGGAAACAGGTGTGGTCCGGCGGCCGTAAGACGGGCCAGAATCGTTAAAGACTGACCCGAGCTGAGATGTTAGGTAGTGAAGCGGTTCCTAACAGCTGCTGAACAAAAATTAAAGTGAGGATAAAAGATGTGAATACACATTTTGGCTCCTCCAGCAAAGAAACAGTTTGTTTGTGCTGCTCTGCAGGCGGCGACCTTCAGGTTGAGATCCAGATCCAAACACATGAAGTTCTGACCATCTGGCTTCAGTCACAGCGTGCTAAGTCTAAAGCCGTGAAAAATGTATGAGCTTTAATCCAAAGAAAGACAATGACTGCAGATCTGGTTCAAGTCAATGTCAGGGTGGGAAGTCAACAAGAAGCTTCTATGATTTTTCTGAATCGGGTCAGAGGTTCTGCTCGGGATACGTTGACCTTTACCTGGGTAAAGTGAGGACGAAGAGGCAGAGATGTTTGCTGCTAAAAACACTTCCTGTCAAAGCAGAAAGAACAGGAAGCCACCATTTTACTGAGCAACTCGTAAACAGCACTGGGAGGGAGTTTCTCAAAACGTCGCGCTCGTGTTGTAAAAACAATAAATTTCGTGCAACTTTTTTTTACTAGTTCGGAGTTTCAAACTGGTCTCAGACCTTTTCAGATGAGTGTCTACGAGAACCAGGATCAAAGAATCTTTACTAAAGTCCCTCGATATGCCGCGGTTCAACCTAGGCTCTTTAGCAGTTTTTCAGCATAAGATTGTGCACGACATACAATTGTGAACTTTAATGTAACTCGTGATCGGAACAATATGGGATCAAAAGTTAACAAAATAAAATTCTTCGGACAGGCGCTGCCATTTTAGTTTTCTTTCAATAAGTCTATAGTGTAACGCACGTCAAAGAACTACACTACCCAGAAGCCAACAGGGCTTCCGGCCGCTGCTTTCTGCCGAAATGGAGGAAAAGTTTTGCAACGTAAAGTCAGAAATAATGATCGATCTATTAAGCTCACAGAAATGGCAGGAAAGTCACAAATAATCCTGAAGCTCAATTATCCATGCGCACATCAACCTGGACGGGGCAGTGGGCTTCATCGTTGCAGCGTCTGCTGAACCAGAGCCGAGTCCAACCGGAACCGAGCTGCTGGTCTGCAGATTTGCTGAGTAAATTTTGTAATACTGTACAGTACAAATACATATGTTGTTAAAATTACGTAGGTTTAAGAGTTTAGAACATTGCAAGAGTGTGGGAAGGGTTTGTAAAGCCTTTAAACATATATACAGTAGTCCCTCATTTATTGCAGGGGATCTGTACCCTGAATCCCCAAGATAAGTGAAAACCTGCAAAGTTACAAGTACAAGTAGTAGTTTAATCATATACAGGTAGTCCCCGAGTTACGAACGGGTTCCGGACCTAAGGACCGTTCGTAGCTCGAGTCTGCCGTAGGTCGGAGCCGAAACTAAACAGTGATCGGTAACATCTTTTTAAACACGTTTTTTCAATGTAAAAACAACAACTGTGCACTTAGAACGCCGTTTTAATGTTTCCAAGCTGTTAGCTAACAAAATACCCTAAAAAAAAATAACAAAAAAACCTGAAAAAAACATAAATGCTGCATAAAAAATGCAACGCAAGGTGCGATGACGTCACTGGGGGCGGCGCCGTAAGTACGGAACGCCGTAGGTCCATGGCGCCGTAGGTCGGGGACCACCTGTATACAGTAGTCCCTCATTTATTGCAGGGGCTATGTACCCTGAATCCCCAAGATAAGTGAAAACCCGCAAAGTTACAAGTACAAGTAGTAGTTTAATCATATACACAGTATATACATATATATATACAGTATATACAGTATGAGGTTTTTAAAACCCTTCCCACACCCTTGATAAACAATGTTTCTTAACTCTAAATGCTGTAAAAGAGCATAATGATTTCAGCTCCCTGCCTCCAGCTGCTCACTGCCACCTGCCTGTGTTCTCGGCCACGCCCACTTCTCCGCTGCAGAGCGGAGATCCTGACACGCTGCAGGAGGAATCTTCTCCTGCAGTGTGGGCTGCACACAATTGCAGCAGGTGCTAAATAATTTAAAATTATTTATTTTAAATAAAAAAGTCCATGTTGATCGTGCAGCTCATCCATCAGTTGTGTCATGCCCAATCTTACTTTGAAAATCCGCAATAGAGCGAGTCCGCGAGAAACGAACCGCAAAGTCCTATTTTTCACAATAGGTTTTTCACCTATTATGGGAGTGTCTGGAATGTGATGATCGAGGGACTACTCTACTGTCCCCTGTCGCAGAGCAAGGAGCAGGAACTGGAAATACTCTGGTGAGAAATGTTAATTTTGCTTCTAGAGTTTGGGAACATTTTAGCTCCTCAGGTCGATCCTCGTGTTGACACGTCGATCGCAGCTGTGTCAGAAAGTGCTGCACGTTGGTGCTGAAGCCTGATGACTTTTTTATATGTTCAGGCTACAAGTCAAACACAATGTAAGAGTTGGATGGAATCGGGAGCCATCTCAGCTCAGCTGTGTGCATTTTCTGAACCCCCTCTGCTTCCCACACCTTTCTGACATTTAGAACATAAAAATATGAAGTTCTGGTTCTGGCTGGAAGAATCTGTCACTTTACAACTCAGCCTGACTGGGAATTAGGAGAAACTCTGAACAATGCTGTGTGTAAACAAAAGCAAACCCACAATTAATTACCCAGAATGCCCCTCTGCATGGAATTACCAAACCGCTGCTCGTGAGGAGATAAAACCACAGTGTCCTCCCCTCGCTGATTATCTGCTGCTTCTCTTGGTTTACGGCAGAACTTTCATTATTTCCATCGTTTTGTTTTTGTCTGAAAACTTGTTCCTGTTTTCGGCCTCAGCAGCATCTTTAGCTGCGCGCAATCAACAGTTTTTTATTTTTTACTTCCTCCTGTAAGCAGGAAGTCAAACTTCAGTCAATTTCTCAAGTTTTCAGCCGTTCTGCAATGCAGGTTTTAAATGTTCATTTTATTTTGCTCTTGTGTCAATACTGTAATCAATTCTGCAAATATTGTCAGTGTTTAACGTATCGGCACGTCTTCAGGCTTTAGCTGACGTGTCTGAAGAGGCTGCAGCAGGAAATACCACCGGACTTTAGTGAGATGGTAACATACACAACAATAGCGCACATGCATGTGATTGCTATCACTCACCACCGAAAGAGCAGATGTCTGTGTGTCTGTTAGCAAAATATCCCGTGATCCACTGGATGAATTTTAGTGAAACATTCAGTAATGTGCCACTACAGGTGATTAATGTTTGGAGTCAACCCAGATTGAGACCGTGCAAACTCGACCCAGAGAGATCCACCACTGTAATTCGATCTTCTCGCTGCGAGGCGGCAGCTCTACCAACTGCACCACCGTGCCACCCATAACAATAACACAACTAAATTAAAACAACAAACTATCAGTATCAGCCCAAAAGACACAGTTTGTTTGTTCTCATGAGATCTTTGTTGCAGGTTCAGCCTCTGCAGGGTTTTCAGACGTTTAAGCAAAAGTTCTGCCTGCTCAGTTCCGGGTCTGACCGTGAAGATGGACCTCCAGAGCCCAAATTTAGAATCCTAAACTTTCTGAGTTGTTCAGACATGGTGTGGCCCCAAACAACAGCAAATAGAAAATAAATTAACAAATAAATAAATAAATGAGCGCAGCAGGTTGAAGATATGCTCAGGAGGAAGATAGTGACGATGATGATGTGTGCGTGCGTGCGTGTGTGTGTGTGTGTGTGTGTGTGGGCGCAGCTTCAAGGCTTCCTCTGTACAGCTGGTCAACAGGTCAACCTGCCACGTGTGTGTGTGTGTGTGTGTGTGTGTGCGTGCGTGCGTGCGTGCGTGCGTGCGTGCGTGCGTGCGTGCGTGCGTGCGTGCGTGCGTGCGTGCGTGTGTGTGTAGGCGAGTGCCTCAGGTTGCAGCGAGCTGTCGGTCAGCAGGGCATGTGGCTCCGATGCAAAATTGCCAACAGTTACCATGGCAACGGCGAGGGAAACAAAAAGCTTAGTGCTCCTGTAGTGAAGGAGGGATGGAGGAGGTGAAACAAGGATTTTTTAAATTTTCTTGGATTCTCTCCACATCTCCTCCTCATCGTTGTTCTCGTCTCCTCCAGTTCGCACCTGTTAGCTTTGTCTTCTCCGTCCTCCTTCCCGTCGGGCGTCTCTTCCACCTCCCGTCTCCTCTCCACGTTCGCTTCTATTTCTGTCTGCACTGAGACGGAGGGATGAGGAGCAGCTGGGTGAGGCAGAGGGGTGATGAGGAGGACGTTGGGAGAAAAACACAGAGGAGAAAATAAAACTAAAGGCCTAGCTTTCCCCAAAGGAATGCACATCACCCGCCACCTCAATTTGCTCAAAGTACCTGTTGTGAATCAGTCTCAACTACTACCACATCGTATTTTAGCTAATTATCTGTAAAACTGACTGAGTTAAAGCCATTTTTGTGTTTTTTTTTAAGTTCAGCTGGCTCTGGCAGCCATGTTGGACTGGGGTGGCTGCAAACATTAATCAGCTGTAGAGATATATCACATAATGATTTACTGAAAGGTTCACCAATAAATGTTTTGTAATTCATGAGATATTTTGCTAACAGACAGACACACATTGACATAATCTCCCACTTTCACCTTTCAGTGGTGGGTGACAGCAGCGAGGGGATAAAGTCATGGTGTAACTGGTGCTGAGGAGAGATTTGGGGAATGTAAACCTCCGTTATGTAAACGATGTAGCACCCAGTTAGCACCCGGCGAAGGCAATTTTCTAAATCCTGTGATTTTTTTTTTTTTCTTCTCGGCTCTCAGCTCCAAGTCCTAATGCTAATCTGCGCACGTGTTGTGAGGCCAGATCTGAGCGTGTAACACTGGAAGCGAGAAGCGACATGCAGTAGGACGCTCTCCTCTCCGTGAGGTTCAAAGTCACACGTTCCTCCGAACCCGCTTCAGTTTGTTGCATCTATTTATACGAATCCAAAGCGGCGCTGCTCTGGTGTCCCTGCATTGTGATGCAGAGCCTTCCCACACACTTTGTCACAGGTTGTTTTTTTTATAATTTATGCTTTGGAAATTAATCAGTTTGACTTAGAATGATGTCATGTTGTATGTGTTTGAATGTTGAAAAGTGACTGAAGCCAAACTGGGTTCAGAACTTCCCACAGAGTGGATCTGGGTCACGGCTCGGGGACTCAGAATGATGTCTCCTGGCTCAGGCCTCATTTTGATTTTTACCTCAGAAATAATAACAATAAATAACGATACTTTCACTAGGACTAAAGAAACGTCCATCCATTTCACATTCTTCTTCGTCTTTTGGCTGCTCCCTTCTTCAGGGGTCACCACAGCGAACTGTCACACGAAGACTTGGCGATTATTTTTGACACTGGATGCTCTTTCTGAAGCAACCACAGATCACCGAGCTACCACAGCCCTCTGTGTGGAGTAGAGAGCTGTCATCTAGGGTGCCTGGAGGAGCAGATGGTGGGGGTTAAGAGCCTTGCTCAAGGTTCCAGAGTGTGGCAAATGAGGGTGGAGGCAGGTGTGGGTGCTTCACCTATCCCACCCACATTTTGATGTCGGTTCCAGGAGTTGAGCGGCGATCTTCCGATCAAAGGTCCACCTTCTCTAACCTCTGCGCCCCCACTCCATTGTCCAGGTCTACCTTTTTCTTCTAGCATACTTGAAAAGAAAACTTCAACTAATTAAAAAAACAAATTAGCGTTTTTACAAAACCAGAATGGTTCAGAATTATTTAAGCCAGAGAAAACATAAACTACAGTGTCATCCTTTGAAGGAATGCAGATCACCCGCCACCGTGCAGACCCAGGTTTTAAATAAAGAACTGAGCCTCCGAGCACTCAGCTTTCTGTATGTAAGAAAAATCACTCTCAGCTACTACCACTCCAAGTCTTAGCTCAATATCTGTAAAACTGGCCGAGTTATAGATATTTGAAACTTTTAACTGCTCTTCTAGTTAGCTTTTAGCTGCTGTTTAGCTGGTCTACCTTTAAGACAGTATTTTACTTGTTTTAGCTTCATCCACCGTTCTATCGTTTAGTTTATTTCAACTTTACCCAGTGCAGTTTGGTTAGTTTCTAGCTGCTGTTTTGCTTTTAGCTTTCTGCTCATTTGAGCTTTTAGCTTTTGTTCTGCTGGGGGAGTAGAGGCTAGAGAAGGCGAGGCTGTGCTCGAATGATCGCTGGTTTGATCCCCCGGGACCGACAGCATCAAAATGTGGGTGGGAAAGATGAAGCACCCACACCTGTCTCCACCCTCATTTGCCCCACTCTGAGCCCTTGAGCAAGGCCCTTAACCCCCACTATCTGCTCCCCCTGGTGCCCTACACAGCAGCACAGAGGGCTGTGGTGACTCGGTGGCCTGTGGCTGCGTCTGGAAGGGCATCCGGTGTAAAAATAATCGTCAAGACTTTGTGTAAGGTGGTTCGCGGTGGCGACCCCTGAAGAAGGGAGCAGCCGAAAGAAGAATACTTTGTTCTGCTAGTTTTAGCTTTTAGCTATTTTTTGCTAGTTTACATATTTGACTATTATCCTACTGGTTTTAGCTTCTGTCAAACTTGTTTGGATCATTTTAGCTTGAGTTTTGCTCATTTTTAGCGTTTGTTACGATCCACACAACGCTAACTTTCAGCATTTTGAACAAAGTGGTTAACTCTCACATCAGTTCAGCAGCTGGAATATTTAAAACAGTTTCTTGTTCAGGTGGATGTTCCTGCTCGTGTTGTTTTTGTGTTCCCGTCTGAAGCAGTTCACTCGACCCGTTTCCCTCGGCCTTTTGTTGTCTCGGCCATGCGATGGTGAACAGATGAAGGAGAGATCAGAAGGAGGACAGAGAGCTGTGAGGGTCTGAGTCATTCCTGTTCAAACAGTCTGTGACACAGATAGGAGATGCACACTCCAGCCTGCCGGGCTGCAGCCGTGTCCCGGTAATTTCCGAGTTAAAGGCGTGAAGTGCAGCCGCTCTCCTTGCACACGTCAGACACGAGAGCGTCAGAAGGAGGCTGAAGCTAAAAACCTCTTTTCCTTCTGAAGTATCTTCAGCTTTTCGGTCCTCAGCTCCTCACTCTGAACAGTTTTGATTATGAAAACAAGAAAGTTTAGGTTCTGTAGAGATGGTGGTTCTGGGGTGTTTGTAAAGGCACCAGAGTTTTAAAGCTAGCGTCTCTCATGTTGAAACTCAAAGTTTGTACAATCCGTTTGTGCTTTCATAATGTGTTTTAGTCGAAAATCGCTGAAGCAGATTTTTGGTTAAAGCTAACACAAAGCCTACTGTTCAAAACCTGCTTGTTAGATTCCAACAGGAGGTTGGCTTGAAGCACAGCAGTGAAGGCTACCTATGGGACAGATCTGGTTGGCAGGCCGTAGACTGACGAAGTCCTCTGGATGGGGGACAAAACGTTTCTCACTTAAAGAAACTGGTCCAGATGACACGATTTAACCTTTTTTTTTAAATTGTTATCTACCTGGATGATTGAGCATACAACCCTTAATATTAACAAGTATATGCTTAAATGCACATGATATATATTGCACATAACTAACATAAACTACACAGGTTGTGTGACATGTTATTGCACACGTAGTGAGTAACATTGAGATGAACTGAATTCTGGTAAGGTAGTGACATACATGATAAATAAACCAGCCACTAAGGAGAACAAGCCAGTGTGTGTTGTTGGTCCCAAGCTCATGTAAATGGTGAGGGTTGTGTCAGGAAAGACATTTGACGTAAAACACTTTTGCCAAAAGTATAATATGAGTTCATCAAAGCAAAGAGTGAGATGGAGGAGGATGACTCGCTGTGGCGATCCCTGAAGAGGGAAGAGCCGATAGAAGAAGAAGAATGACATACACAATATATATCATATGAGATAATGAGGTAACATATGAATGATCATATGAATACAAGAAATCCAGGACATCAAAAGCAATACTAAGAAACCTCATCTCAAACCAAAATAACCAAGCTGCACAGACATGACAGGCTCCTTCCATCATATCTAGTTCTTATTGAAAGTGTTTTTTTTTTTTTTTTTTGTCTTGAGTGTTTTATTGTTGCCAAACATCCATCCATTGTCCATCTGTTATCTTTATCCACTTCTTCTCGCAAAGGTCGCTAGTGCCCAAGTCACTAACACTATCATTATCACTGTGCGAGAGGCGCGGTACACCCTGGACAGGTCTCCAGTCCATCACAGGGCCACATGGAGACAAACGAGACCAACAACCACTCACTCTCTCTCACACTCACACCTAGGGACAATTTAGAGTTACCAATCAGCCTAACATGCATGTTTTTGCTCTGTGGGAAGAAATCGGAGTACCCGGGGAAAACCTACGCATGCACGGAAAGAGCATGCAAACTCCACCCCAAAAGGCCCCCGACTGGGATTTGAACCGGGGCGACCTCCTCGCTGAGTGGCGGCAACTCTACCAACTGCACCACCGTGCTGCCCTTGTTTCCACACATTTAGCTTTAAATCTTCCCACCTGTGCTGATGTGTGAGTTAAACACCCTAATGATGTGAGATCCAAACTCAGAGGTTCTAGAAACCCATTCAGGCCACACCTCAGCTGGAACTCAGGTTAGTTTGCTGTTAGCATAATTAGCTGATGTGATCAGGGCCCAGGTGGAACCTGAAAGCCCAAAGACCACCGATGACTGGTACTTGATGCCCTTTGGTCTGAATTAGTCTACATCGCCTGAACATGTGTTTAGCTGCTCTCTTTGACATGAGTGCTGGAACAAATTAGACGGTGTCTCGGTGTAACGTGTCGGTGAATCAGCACTCGGATACATTCTGTGTCGTATTCTCCACAGCTGTCACCTCCATTGTTTCACTGCAGTGGCAGACCCCATCCACTACAGTTCAGAAGTGGTGATGAGCTAAACACGCACTGACCTCATCTAACGGTGGGTAAACATGCCGTGTGTCCCGGCCGAGCCCGACCCGAGAGTAACGCTGGCAGAAGGAATGACTCACTGTGCACCTTGTTGAGAAGAGACCGCAAAGAACGGAAGTCTCAGAGACTCCCGGAGAGTATTTTGGAAATAAACAACAAAACCAAACATCTGGAAGGTGAGGGGACCTGCACTGTGGAGAAAAGTTTGTCCAAAAATTAAGCAACAGTTTGAAGCTCATCTCTGACAAATGACAGACAGGAGAGTAACAAACTGTTGGCTTAACTGTCAAACTGATCCACAGTTGAACTCATGTTCCAGTATGGTGTTTGAGATGGATTAACTATGACCAGCACAGAAGTCCAACAACAGAACACCGCTTGAGTTCAGATCAGAGGCCGTTCCTCCCAATCATGCCCCTCCAGGTCACACTGTCGTAATTCACGTAGGCACTGAAGTCCCCCAGCAGAATAAAGGAGACCTAGCTGGTGCACCTTCCAGCACCCCTGATAAGGACTCCTAGAAGGCCGTATATTCTGAACTGCTGTTTGATGCATAGGCACAAACAACCGTCAAAGCTTCATTGTGGTGAGCCCAACTAAATCTAGTTGGTGCCTCTCAACCTCATGCACAAGCTCAGGCTCCTTCCCCTCCAGAGAGGTTTTGGTTCATGTCCCAAGAGCCAGCTTTGGTAAGCCAAGGTCAGCGCGCCAAGGGACCCACCTTCGGCCACTGCCCATGTAGTCATGGACCTGACTCATATGCCCTCTCCTGCAGGTGGTGGGGCCACTGGAAAGCAAACTCATGTTGCTCATTCAGGCTGAGCCCTACCCGGCTCCATGGGTACATATCCGGTCACCAGGCACACGCCAACAAGCGCCAACAAGCCCCTACCCCAGGCCTTGTTTCAGGATGGGGCCCTGGTAACACACATCTGGACAAGGGACACTGAGCTCCTTGTTGTTTTCAATCCACATGAGTCTTAGAAGCACTCCTTTTCTGGCGTGTCACCTAGAACCAATTTGCATTTGGAGACCCTACCAGGGGCAAATAGAATTGCTCCCGATTGCACAGTTCCTAGGACCATTCAAGCATACAAACACTTCCATCTCGATAAGGTGGTGATTCAAGGAGGGGCACAGTACAGTTATCCAAACAGATCATTTTAAATTGTTGTCTCCAGGCAGAAACAGAATGAGTTCTCATTGGTCAGGACTTCACTTTCAGGAGAAAGAGTTGAACTAAGTCAGGATGAGATAGTTTAATTTAATTTGTCCTGTGACTTATATGCAGAAGCAACTTATTTATGGATACCCCCCTCCCCCCCCCCCATATTTATAAACCAATTTTTGGCTGTGATATGACAGTTTTCATTCATTCTGACTGAAAATATTGAACACTACCATTTTCAGTCGCTAGATGGCACTCAAGTAGTATGGCATCCCATTGTGTCATGTAATAGATAAAAGTGGCTATTAATGACACAATCAGCTTGCCATAGACTGGCACCTTTGTCTAGCTCTCTTGGAGCAAGCATCAAATCAGCTTCATTTCACTGCGCCCCAGCGAAATGCAGCTAATTTGACCATTAAAGTGCATTTATTAAGTAAAAGTTCAACTGAGACACACATTTGCTATAAAGTCGAGCAAACAAATAATTTTTACGTGTTAGTCTTGTTGCATTCTTGTTAAAAATACACAGAAATTGTAGTTGCTCTAAAAAATGAAGGTACAATTTCAAACTTAGGTTAACATTGATCATTTTCAATATGAAAGTTGTGTTTTTGTTTCATTACATGAAACAGAAACAGTAAATTCTGTGGGTTACTGTTTCATTTGAGAGTGAATTATTGAACTGAGGAGAAGCGAACTGACGACCAGTCAAACACAAAGAAATAAAAGATAAACCATGAAGGGAATCAATCTAAAGAAATAAACTCAAGGAACTTCTAAACAAGTAACTGTAACATACAGATCAAGTCAGTTTTGTTTTCAATATTTGACCATTTGTTTTACAGAAACAGTCAGTTCTAAGTGTTAAATTTCAGTGTGCATTATTGAAATGACGTGTAGTACTTGAATGCAAGAGACTTCTGGGTAATCCTTGGTGGACTTTTTCAGGGTATATGTCTAGATGGGTTATTCCTGTTGGTTTTCTTGCCATGTATGCTCAGGTCGTTATTGGTGACAGTTTAAAAGTCAGATCTCGCACTTGATGGATAAAAAGAGGAGAAGCCCATCCATTTAGTGAGTTATTGAAAAGTAAAACTGAAAGTAGTGATGAAGATGAGTGACAGTGAAGCACAGATGTGGATGTATGATGATGTGGGCATAGTTTAGGCCTGATGGTAAACTCTGCAACTCAGCAGTCGGCTGACAAAATGACTTTAGCTTCCTGGAGGTTTGGCAGAGAAAGACTATTTTTATCACAATAATCAAAGAGAATTTATTTTAATGTAAAAACTTTGTTAGTCCTGTTGAGAAAAAAAAACTGTTGTAAAACTCTGGTATTTCAGCTTAAAACAACAGAGTTTTTACTAATACAGTATTTTAAAAACAGCATATGTGCACTTACTGTTTGTGTCAATGCAAGGCCTGAGTTTGTTGACATATTTTTAATGCAAATTAAAACTTGATATTTACCTTAACTGAAGCATTTTCTGCAGGATAAAATTATTTTTATGTGTTCAGTAAATAAGGCTGATTTGTATCATCTCTGGAAACTAGAACATAAAAAGTTAATAAGCAGAATAATGGGCGAAATGGGAGGAGTAAATCAAGAAAAATAGGATAAAAGTTTTGGGTAATGCTGTGTTTGTTTACTCACAAATAACCTTAAAACAAACAACAATAAACAAATGACCCTATCCTTCTTCCTTTCTTGTTTTATCAGCTGGGACGCACGGAAACAGCTGTGAACAACCTGAACCCGGTGTTCGGCGTGAAGTTTCAGGTGGACTATCACTTTGAGGAGATTCAGAAGCTGCGCTTCGCCTTGTTCGACGAAGACAAGTGTGCCACGCAGCTCTACGAACACGACTTCCTGGGAGAGTTCGTCTGCACGCTGGGAGTGGTACGCCCGCTGCTTTTTATACTCAGCTTTGGGTCAGATAGGAACAAAAGAAAAGTTCAGGAGGACAAAATGTAGTTTAGATTTACAAACAGCCAAGTGGAATTGTAGGTCATTCATCTAGACGAGGTAAGATTCATAAAAATAAAAAAAATAAAAAGCTGCAGCTGAAGCTCATCTTTATTATTATGTGAATGTTTATTAATTGTTCTCACCTTTAACATAATTTTTCATCTGTCTACGTTTTGGCACGTTACGTTCTGCCAATTTTTTGTACTATTTCAACAATGTATCAAAACGTTCGGCTCATTCAAGACAGTCCTGCTCTGACTTTTGATATTTGTGCAGTTTTTACTGAAATATTTAGCTTTGTCGGCCATGTTTTCCTCTGTGAAAATAAATGGAGCTCTCTCCACGTCCTCCACACACTCTCAGCTGCTGCTCATTCCAGCTGTTCATCTTCAGCTCATTTCAGCTATTTTTTCCTGCTTCTTTCACTTTTTTTGTTCATTTTTCAGCTACTTTTAGCCCCTTTTCTAGTATTTTTTTAGCTAGTACCTTTTATGCTTCTTTATAATTCAAATTGTTTTGCTCCTTTTAGCCTCTTTCTGCAGACTTGTTTATTTATTTTTGCTTTTTCAGCAACATTTTTAAGCCACTATCAGCTCTTTTTTTTCCGTATCTTATGTTGTTGCTAATTTCAGACATTTTTGTATTATATTCTTTACCTAATTGATCTTATTCTCCTACATTTCTGATCTGTTCAGTTTTTTCTTCAGCTGTTTTTCTTCTTTCTGTTATTTTCCAGCTTTCAGCGAATGTCAGCTGCTCAAATTCAACTCATTAACAACCTGGTTTCAGCTTCTTCAGCAGCTTTCAGCAATAAGCACTGACACTGCATCTTCACAGGAAATGACATTTCTCTAGTTCTCATTATTTTTTCTTCCTCAGATTGTGTCTAATAAGAAACTTCACAGACCGTTGATATTAGCCAATGGGAAGCCAGCTGGCAAAGGATCCATCACGGTAATATTCAGCGCCATCGCTGAAACCACTTTTTATACATTTGATATGACCTCAATCCTGTTTTTTTACACCACGTGTAAGGAATAGCTATAGTTTTAGTCTGTTTTTCTGTATTAGTAACTTTTCTGCTAGCAGTTAGAGTCACACCAAATCCACTAACCTCCTGCACATCTCTCAGGTTTTGTGACTCGTGCAAATTTATTTAGATTAAAAAAAAAAAAAAGTTTTATTATGTAGCTGCAGATCAGGACGGCCCTGCAGAGGTTTCCTTCAGTAACTGTAGCTGTTGTTGGTTCGAAGTGTTTGAGTTTGAGCTTGTTGCTCTGTGTCGTTACTTTAGATAACAGCGCAGGAGCTGTCTGACAACAGAATCATCACTCTGACCCTGAGTGGGCGCAAACTGGATAAGAAGGTGGGCGGTTGGACCCACACAAACACACACACACATACTGTACATACACTCACAGAATGTCAGGATGCAACAACTAAAACAAGTCTGTATAAATATATTCAAGAACTAATTTGGACGCTGAGCCCACGCAGACTATTTACTGTAAATGTTTCCACAATGTTTTCTTTTTTTTGTCTGCAAACCAGTGGGCTCTCAGCTGCACCAGAAAATCCAAAGTCCTGATAAATGCTTGTCTTGTATTATGGATCATTAATGGTTTTTATAGGCCTGTCGAGGGCGGGACTTATGGTGTACTCTCTGTTGGTTCCTAGAGCCCTGTTTACACGACAACGATCCAATGAAAACAGATATTTTTCCCCCATTTCTATTAACACGAAACATGAAAACGTTCTAATTACAGTCTGTTTACGCAGCAACGGTAGACATGGAAAAGGTGTAATTCCCTCGCCACACCACTAGTTGGTGCTATGTTCTTTGAATCTTGAAACTGTAAATGCAAACGCATAAAGAAAAGGTTCTACCTGAAAGCCGTTACAACGGTCAAGATGGCAGAGAATAAAATATTTCTATGGACAGATGACGAGGTTCAACAGTTGTGTAAAAAACACTACAAACAATCCTCTGGTATCCACCACTGTCGATAGTTTCTTCTTCTGTGGATTATAGGAAGCCATTATGTTTTGTTAGTATTTTTATCTAGACTGACCCTGGGTTTTTTATCTGCTCAGAGACAGGATTATATTGAAATTATGACCCAGTTCTGACTAGTTTAAATGGGGCCTGCAACTCTAAAAAGAGTCTCCCAGGGATTCAATATCCGTCGAAGAATAGAGTTTATTTTGCTTGCAGCATCACACAGAAAGGATTTTTATCCACTGTCTCATTTTTTCCTTTCACGTTAAACCAGATAAGATCCAATGAGATCACATTTAGTCCCTCCTCCTTATACACATGACAGTTGCTCCCCATCTGCGAAAGGAGAGGCCCTATAAATCTGTAATGCCACGGGACATCCGCCCCTTCCGGTTCCTGATCTCGCGTCGTGCACCAGACCGGCCAGCGCTTTAGACTGTAATCTTTTCCTGCCTTGATTTAATACAATTGGTAAAACTGAATTCATGCTTCCTTGATTTATTAATAGTGTGAGTTGTTGCTTCTGAGGTAGGTCTGAGCCGTGGGGAGTGCGAGCTGGAGGCGGGGCCTGGGGTCTGAGAGGAAGCCTGAGACCCACGGCTAGTAGCAGCTAGCTGCAGTAGCTCTCGTTGTAGCAGTTTTGCATCATAATGCACATGAGCCAAGATTCCCAGACAGAAAATGTATATATTTTTTCTGTTTACACGACAACGGACACAGGGCCGTTTTTGAACCATTGCACTCTGTAACCTGTTCTCAAATTGTGCCATTGTCAGAGAAAACATTCGCAACGAAACTCTTCCATTTTCACCAGAAATCTTTTTCGTGTAAAGAGGTCCGAAATATTCTCTCGTCCCGCTCTTAACTTGTGATTCGCTCAACATATTTGAACAGAATTTGAGACGCTCGTGCATCATCGCCAAAATGAAGGCCATGTACAATTTTCATCAAACCAGCTCTGAGGTCAAGGTCATAAATTAAGGTCAAATGTTTTACAAGGTTATTGCTTGTCCAGACCACTGCTATTAATTGTTGTAAATGTGTGATAATTTACAGATAAATTTACAGTTTTTTCATGTAATGTGCTGTATACGGTACTCTTGTTGACGTAAAAGCTTCGTTTGTGGGGATGACGATGAAGCTGAACCAGAAACAACAAAGAAGCAGACCAGGGTGCAGCATGTTTAAAGTTTGATAATAATAATAATACAACAAAACATTGTTAATAATAAGGTTTTTAACAATGATTCTGCTGAGAAGAGCTGCTTTTAATTCTTTCGTTGGACTGGATTGGCATTTGTGGCACCTTTTGAGAAAAATGTGATTATCTTATCATTATGTAACTTCCACATTAAAACAGAAAATCAAGCTGCAGCTCGTTAGAGGAGCCGTTTGCCATGAATCCACCTGCTGTGCACGCTCCTGTTAAACCACCAGGACGCACAAAAACACTGACTGCTGAAGCTCTGAGTGTCTCGTTTTAAATAAAACCTTCTTTAGAAGAGCTGTTTAAACGATCACAACACAACAGAGGGGGTCAGCTGAAGATTAGTTAAATTGGGGGAAATGGGGATAATAAGGATGATCTTTCCAATGACAGGACTTCTTTGGTAAATCAGACCCGTACTTGGAGTTTCACAAACAGGGAGAAGACGGTAAATGGATGCTGGTGCACCGGACTGAGGTGAGTCATTACACGGCCTATCACCGTCACCTGCCAGATTAGTATAAACCAAAGTTCACGAGTGTGTTTTAACGAGAACCTTCCTGTTTCTGGGACCAGGTCATTAAGAACACGTTGGATCCGGTGTGGAAACCCTTCACTGTGCCTCTCATTTCCCTCTGCAACGGAGACGTGGACAGAAACATCAAGGTCAGTCTCCTCCTCTTCTCTGAGCGTTTGCTTTGTTCCATCCACCCGCCTCGATTGTAAGACTCAAACGGAAACGGGCCTTAAAAGGAACCCGAGAATAAATCCCAGGATTTGAATAAATCTCAGGATGATGAGATGCCGTCTGCCCAATGACAGGTGCTGTGTTACGACTACGACAACGACGGAGGCCACGACTTCATCGGAGAGTTTCAGACAGCAGTTGCCAAGATGAGCGAGGCGCAGAACTCAGTGGAGGTAAAACACATGGGTATACGGTGTGTGCTCTATCGTCCTGGGCTCTACATTGCAAAGCAGATCCATTTCACATCAGGTTTCTTTAAGAGATCCGGCTCAAATATGACATCTTTGCACAAAATGTGTGATCAAGCAACCAGGAAGCCATGCTGTTGGGTTTTTAAAACCACAAACCACGTTTTTGTGCCCTCGGCTTGAAAAGCTGCACTCCGGGCTGTGCACATTATTTTGTCGCCAGCATCGTTAACCACCTCAGACCACTTTGTAGCCGCCATGGTGGCCGCCCTCCCTTTTACAGCTGCCCTTTTGCAGAAGCACCAAATGTGCCATCAGTTGTGGTTGGTGGTTTCGTCCTGGAAAAGTGGAGGTGGTTTGAATCAGAGAGAACGTGTGGAGGTTGTGGAGTTGGAAGGTCTTTCAGATGGGGCAAGTGTTTCTATAGGTGCACAGGAGGGTGATCATGTAGTCAGCTCTTGCCTACAGGAAGCCAGTGGAGCGAGTGTACGTCGATGCTCATCAGGTGGTCTTGAACAACAACAACAGCTAAATAAGTTTCTCTTTGATCCCAGATTAATCTTTTTTTTTCATCTAGTTTATTATTGGTGCATATTTATTTTGCATAAGACTTTTAGATTGTGCAGTTTACAGCTAAGAATGAATAAATTATTTAATAACAAACATAGGTAGCTGATGGAAAGAACAAGTCATTTTCTAATTCCCTTGAAAATTTCATCCAATTATCTCAAGAGATAAGGAAATTATTTTGTTGCAGGTCGATCACAGGTTTTCATGGTTTTTATATTAAACATTTTCAAGCCTAAGCGTTCCATAAATTCCACATTTCTTCACCAATCCCGCGAGTCTTAGTGTCGGTATTGTTGATTTTCAAGCTCTTTCTATCACATCTGTAAAATAAAACAATTCATGTACTTCAGTTTATTTTTATCTAATATCATTTTAACACCATCCTTCCCGCTTCTCTCTCTGCTCCATGTACCTGACTCCACCTGCAGGTGGATCACAGACTTCCTAACAGATCGGAGTCAGTGCGTGCGGCTGGGGAAAGTTGTCTCGGACACTTTAAGCACAGGATCTCCACAGGGCTGTGTACTTTCCCCTCTGCTTTTCTCCCTGTACACCAACTGCTGCACCTCCAGCCATGACTCTCTAAAACTTGTTTGCGAACGACACCACCCTCATCGAGCTCATCTTGGATGGTGATGGGTCTGCCTACAGGAGGGAGGTGGACCAGCTGGTGACCTGGTGCAGCGACAACAACCTGGAGCTTAATGCCGAGAAGACAGTGGAGATGGTTGGGGATTTCAGGAAAGCCACAGCCCCAAGCAATTCAAGATGGCGGACCTACGCCAACAGTGAAATGGCTCTGATTCAGTCAGTTTTACAGACACCGAGCTTAGATTTGATGTGGTAGTAGCTGATGGTGATCCACAACTCACAGCCTGAAAGCTAAATCTGGAGACTCACTTTGAGGGTTTAACCAAAACAAGTCTGTCAAACGGTCTCAACATGAAATAATTCAGTTTATAACTTTATTTCTTTCTCTCATTGATTTTGTGTAGGATTCCTAAAATGTAGCATTTTTGTTTTATTAGAGAATAAATCATATTTAGCCTAATTTATTTCCAGTCGTCTCGCTCCAACAAGTAGCTTCTGCTGAGATTTCCTTCCTTTTGCTTTTTAAAATTTGTGCTGAAGCTTTAGAGCTGCACAGATCAGAGCGCCGTTCATTCATTAGCAGCTTCATCACTTCTTCTCCCACCGAGACCTTTCATGAGTGGAAATGGTGCGTGTTGGGGAGTGGGGTGCAAAATATCAAGCAAATAGTGACAGAAGCAGAATGGAGATAGGGAGCGAGAAAGACTACGAGTAGGAAAACGAAGTGAAAGGTGCTATTGAGATGTAAAGCAGCCTTTAGCTGAGCTCCAGTGACACGACGGGGCGTTTAGAGCTACCTGTCGGACAGATCAGCCTCTGACTGCAGGTGTTTCTGTGCAGAAAGTGTCTGTCGTGATCAAAGTCTGTCGCATTAAAGACTCTTCTCTTTCTTCTGCATCTCATTGAATTAACCCATTTCCTTCTGAGGTGTACAGCAGGGGTCCGTACTGTACCTCTGCATAGTACAGTGTGCTGCTGATCAGCTCTGAGTGTGTCAGTCATGTTGAAGTTACCGTAGGCGGCGTCTGGAAAGTTGCCCGATTGCTGTCACAGCCTCTCAGTCAGCTTCTTCAAACCCAACGCTCTCTCAGCTCCCTCCAACCAACTCTGCTGTCATCTGTGCTCAGTCTCGCTTTAACTTTGCCCTCTGTTCCTGACACACACTTTCTTTTCTTCTTCTTGCTTTCTGTCTTTTTTTCACTTTCTCTGTCTCCTCAGGTGGAGTTTGACTGCATCAACCCCAAGAAACAGAAGAAGAAGAAGAACTACAAGAACTCAGGAGTTATTGTCGTCAAGTCCTGTAAGGTATGGATGGATGGATGGATGGATGGATGGATGGATGGATGGATGGATGGATGGATGGATGATAGTTGGATGGATGGATGAATGGATGGATGGATTAGTGGATGAATGGCTGGATGATGGTGGATGGGTGGTTGGTTGGATGGATGGGTGGATGATAGATGATGGATGGATAATGGATGGATGGATGGTTGGTTGGCTGGCTGGATGGATTATGTATGTATGTACTGTATGTATGGATGGATGATGGATGGGTTGACGATGGATGTTGGATAATGGATGGATGGATGGATGGGTGATGATGGATGGTTGGTTGTTGGATGGATATGTGGATGATAGATGATGGATGGATGGCTGATGAGTGGATGGATGGGCGGATGAATGAATGGATGATGTATGTATGTATGTATGGATGGATGGATGGGATGATGATGGATGGGTGGATGGATGAAGTGATGGATGGATGGATGATGGATGGAGGGATGGACAGATGAGGTGATGGAAGTATGGACGATGATGGATGGTTGGATGGATGGATGGATAGATGTTGGATAGGTGGCTGATGGATGGATGCATGGATGAGGTGGTGGAAAGATGGATGATGATAGATAGATGGATGGATGATGTTTGGATGTCTGGATAGATGGATGGACTGTCGGATGGTTGGATAAATAAATAACATCACATTCACTAATCTTATTTTAAGCTCATTTTTGCTCCATAATTTGCTCCGTCTGTTCCGTGTGTTGATGTTTCTGTAAGTTTTGGTGATCTCCAACCCTCAAACATCAACCAATCAGAGCAACGTTAAGTTTACAAACTTCAAAATATAAAAACAAAATGTAAAATTTTAACATTTTACTTAAAAAAAAAAAAAACTTAATCCTGCTTATTAACTCCTGGATGCTGTGTGCTCCATCTGCTGCAGGGTTCTCTTATCAGAACAATTTAGACTTTAAAAAAAGTAAAAACTGGATTTTAGACAATTTATTTATTCTAAACAAATTGAGGAGAGGATTAAAACCTCTTGTCACATTTCTGTCCTCTTTTTGTAAAACCGCTAATAACTAATTATTTCGGCCGCTTGGAGGACACACCCAGCTGAACACTCAGCTGAAACAGGAGCTCTTTAGCTGTGCATTAGCTCAATAAGAAGCTGAGTGTGAACTCATCATTTATAAGTGTTTATTGTTTTACTTCTTCATGCAAAGCCTGAAAGATCAGTAAAAATGACATAATCGTGTTGGAACTTATTTCTTTACAGCGATTGTTATAAATCAGACGACGTGTTGTGTTTGTTTCAGATTGCACACAACTACACCTTCCTGGATTACATCCTTGGAGGATGCCAGCTCATGTTTACGGTGAGGAAGACATTGCATGTTTCGCTGCGCCCTTCCTCTTGCTCTGCCCTCGAAAACAGGGAAAACATTCAGATTTTCCATTTTCGTTTCCCGCAGCTCTCCATACAGAGAGGGGAAAGTGTGAGGGGCAGTGAGTGAATGTAAACGAGTGCAGTGCAGGAGCCATGAAGTACTGTCAAATGATAAATTTTAGATTCGATTGTATGGTAAAAACAAAAAAACAAGAAGGAGAGACAAGTTTTTTACCGGAGGGAGGGGTGAGAAAAAGTGTCATAGTTTATTTTTGTCTCCTGCCAGCAGAAACTGATGTCACACCTGTTTGTGAAACTGTGTGAATGATGGAGAATCCTCCTTTCCTGCAGCTTGACGCTCTCTCTCACACTCAGTTTTATTTATTTAATAATCCTGGGTGAAGGAGAAGGTGGTAAAACCTGAAGGAAATTTATAACAGCAACAAACACCCCTCACTTATCAGCAGCTAGAGCTTGAAAGTAGCAGAACTTACTGGTGCAAACAAACAAAGGGATCTTTTGTACATGATGATGTAAAGCCTCCCAAGTTTTTACCAGCATGTGGGCATACCAACACGTGGAAATAACACTCTGGACCGTGTGTACACGAACGTAAAAGATGCATACAAAGCCGAACCCCGTCCTGACTTAGGACTGTCAGACTACATCTCAATATTACTGGCCCCTGCTTACCTTCCCCCGCTGAGACGCTCCAGACGGTACAAAAGAAAGTTAAATGTTGGATCCAGGACAGTGGCCCCATACTGAGAGACTGTTTTGAACGAACAGACTGGCAGGTTTTCAGAGAAGCTGCTAAAAATGGAGGCTCGCTTGATCTGGACCAATACGCATCCTCAGTTCTGGGATACATTAGCACATGTACTGACACTGTCTCCACCATAAGATATGTTACATCTACCCGAACAGAAAACCTTGGCTGAATGCAGAGGTGCGCACCCTGCAGGCAGCCAGGAACATGGCCTTCAGGTCTGGAAACTCACAGGAGCTGAGAAGGACAAGGAAAGAGCTGGTTGCTGGTGTTCAGAGGGCCAAGGCCACATATGCACAGAGGATCGAGGGTCAATTCACCTGACAAGACCCACAGAGCATGTGGAGGGGCATTAAATGCATAACAGATTATAAAGGTAGGAGCGAACAATGCCCCAATGACCCATCTCTGTCTGATGCCCTCAACAAGTTATATGCACTCTTTGAAGACCCAAGCAGACCACCCAGCACCATTAATAAATGCACTTTGATGGTCAAATCATCTGTATTTTAAAACCTGATTCACAGAAGCGGCGGGCACGCGCAGAGGGACGAGCCTCCGCATTTCTTTGAAATTTAACAACATAAACACTTAAGAACATTTATTTGTTTGCTTGAAATTATGGTAAAGGTGTGTCTCAGTCTAACGTTTGCTTAATAAAAGGACTTTAACGGTCAAATCAGCTGTATTCACTGCCTTGGTGCTACGAGAGTGCGCAGAGAGGAAAAATAAAAGAGGAACGCTGCTCGTTTCTTCAAAATTTAACAAGAAAAGCACCTAAAACAATTATTTATTTGCTCGATGTTATAGCAAAGGTGTGTCTCAGTTGAAATTTTACTTAATAAATGCACTTTAATGGTCAAATTAGCTGCATTTCGCCGGGGCGGTGCAGCTGGTTTAACTTGCTCCAAACAGCGAGCAGAACTAAAATGGAGGGAGTATGGCAAGCCAATTGGGTTTTTAATAGCTGGGGAAGATTCTCAGTCATCCAGAACATGGTAAATTCAAAAAAGAAAGTTTGACAAAAACAATAAAGTATAATAAATAAAGTCTAGTTGTTTTTGTCTTGAACATTTTTGGATTTGTCATCATAGCCACCTTTACCTATTACATGATAAAACAGCATGCCTTACTGCTGCTACTCTGCTGCCATCTAGTGGCTGACAATGGTACCGTTCTAATTTTCTTTTTCAGTCCGAATGAATGAAAACGATCATATCTTAGCTAACAATTGGTTTATAAATATGGGGGAAAAATCCATAAATGCATCGCTTCGGCCTATAAGTTGTAGTAGGGCATGCAAATTACGCAAAAACCCGTGAATTATAGACAAAAATATATGGTAATATAGAAACTAAAAAGCATAGTTTCCTCAAATGATTGGGGTGGCTGATGGTGGCCATCTTGGATTTTGAAGTGGCTGCCCAATTTCTGATAGTGATCTAAAATGTATTTATTCAAAATTTGCACATAAGAAACAAATACTGTAATGTTCATACCTTTAAGATATGTGTCAGTTTAATAACGTGTTACATTTTACTGTCAGAGCATATAGGGATCAGCTCTCAGCTGATTTTTACATATTGTTTTAAAATAAGAAATGTGTGAATCCACTCCTTGTGTGTGCAACACACATCATTTGACTTCAAACCACTGCAAACAGATTCATAACAAATTTATATTTAGTCAGAAACCCATAAGCTCCTAATACCTGCACGTTTTGTGCTCAGCTTGGAAGTGTTTGTCACCTTTGTGCTGAAAAATGAGCATTTACAGCACAGAGGGTTGTTGTAGTTGCCATGGTAACACTTTGTGAATTTACATTTTTTTTAAATATCTCACGGTGGATGATGCTCCATGGCTGTATTTTTATGTTCACTCTTGATCTAAATGTAATACGTAATCATTCCGATGTGCAGGTCAGTGGCTATGCCTGCGTGCTCTGCAGCGCTCGTGCTGCTGGGGAAAACCAGACATTTTGTTTTTGGACCACGCTGAAAAGCACTTTTATCAAACCCCCTCCACTGATGATGCTCTGAATTTAAGACCCGTCACCGGCTGTACGTGAAGCATTTGTGCTTCAGAAAGATCTTGTTTCTCCCCCTGATTGAAACATCTTCGTCACCTGCTGCCACGAAAGTCATTTTACTACCTATTTGTGTCCACCTGTTAGCGAAATATCTTGAGCCACTGGACAGTTTTTAATAAAAATCACAGAAAAAAATCCCTGGATGCACATCTACAACTGGATGGATGGATGGACAAACAAACAGAGACAGGTGGACAGATGGATGGATGGATAGATGGATGGATGGATCAATCAATGGATGTTTGAAATGGATGGACAGATGAACAAACAGATGTATGGATCAATGGATGTTTGGAAGAATGGATGGACACATGAATAGACAGATGTAAAGACGGATGGATGGATGGATGTTTGGAAGGATGGATGGACAGATGAACAGACAGATGGATAGAAGGATGGATGGATGAATGGAAAGATGGATGGAAGAATGGATCATTGAATGGATGGATGGATGGGTGGATGATAGACAGATGATGGCTGAACAGACGAATGGATGGATGGCTTGATGGATGTGTAGTTGGGTGGATAGTTGGATGGATGAACAGATGAAAAGACAGAGAGATGGATGGATGGATCAATGGATGTTTGGAAGGATGGGCAGATGGATGTATGGACAGATGAACATATGGATGGATGTATGGAAAGATGGATGGATTCATCCATTCATTACCTCTTTGAGCCAACTTGATCCAAGATGGCCGCCACAGCTGGTTGAACTTACCAAACACATATATGGCTGCAGCTCTGTCAGTTTTACAGACACTGAGCTAAAATCTGTTTTGGTAGTAGCTGAGAGTCACCCCATCACCTGGTCTGAGCACTAACAGATCGTGCAGGAATTATAGTTTATGTACATTTTTGTCAATGAGGCAACATCTCTTTAATAACAATAATAAATATTAAATCATGGTGACACAAACATGTTCTTTACTCCATCCTCTTCACATGCAAACCTGCGTTCTTTAGCCAGCATGCACCCAAATCCAGACCCCTGCAGACATTTAGTCGCATATTTCTGCACTCTGAACCAGACTCACACAATCGGTTCAAAATGACTAAATTAGATTTTCTGCACATGATCTCGTGGAGGCGCAGATGTCTTCTCATGCTTGCACGCTAACACTGCAGATCAGTGCAGAAGGAGGTGCTTTGTGAAGTTCAGTCAGATGTAGTGAAACTTTAATCCTAATCTCCAGGAGGGGAAATCCTCTCCTCCTCAGCGCTGTGAGAGATGGAGGAGAGCGCAACATTTCTCCGTTACTCAACACAAAATGACAAACTATGGCGACTCAGGCCACATTTCAGCCGAATCAGGCTCATTTTTATAAGAGTTAAATCATTCAGGTCTCTGGAGACAAAATGAGCTAATGGAGTTCTGAGGAAGATTTATAGAAAATATTCAATGACAGAGATTAAAATCTGGAGTTAAACAATGAATATTCAGTGGAAGGATCAAATATATGCAATAAATTGAGGAAATCATCAACTTCTTTCCTGATCCAGTATCAACTTTCATTATTTAACAGCTGATAGAACCACACACACACAGTTACTCAAAGGTTTTATTATAATTGTATTATCAATATTATTATGATTATTGTTGCATACAGCAACAATCATTACAGTGCAAAAAGAAATGCAAGAGAAAAAGAAAAAGATAAATCAAACAAACCTCTCTGTTAAGAGACGTTTGTACACAAATAAGATCAGTTTGTAAAATATGAAACAGAGTTCTTGCAGAAGCTAAACTTAGCAAAACAGTAGCTAAATGCTAAAATGAACTAAACTGCTAAAATGAGTTAACCTATAGCTAAAAGTTAAAGCCATTTTAACAGTAAGAAAAGCTAAAATCAGCTAAACATGAGCTAAAAGGGAAAACTAGCACAAAGATCAGCAGCTGAACTTGGATCTAAACGCCATCCTGCAACAATCCAAGCCACGAGAAGTACCCTCGTATCAAAGCATGAGCTCTAGGAGAAAAGAACCAAGACCCAAAGAAATGTCAAGATCGCCGCCAGCAGCCCAGCAGGGTTTGCAAGAACACTACACAGCCGCACCTGACACCCCAGATCACCAAACCAAAGAGAGGCAAACAAAACCACATACTAAAAAGGAAGCCTCAAAGAAATCAGCTGACGTGTGAAAATCTGCAAGCCAGATCTGGATAACGCCAGGGTTAGGGTTTACCCAGTCATCTGAGGAAACTGTATTTTGAAGCAATGTGAAAAAAAAAAAAAAAAACAAACAAACCATAGTTTCCTCAAATGATTGAAATAGCTGGTTAACTGTAACGTTTGCAGTTTAAAAATCTGAATCTAAACACCTAGTAACACCAAAACCATGATATATTGACTCTAAACAGACTTCTGAACTCTGAAAGTCTGGAGGGGCAGACAATTCCTGGTTGTCTTCAATTCACACTGACTCTGACACCTTCTCCACCCCCCATTCCTTCTCTGACTGTTAACACTAAATGTGTCAGAGTGATCCGGGCAAATATTCAACAGGGAAAACAATAATGAAACTGCAGCGTGAATATCTGCTGGTTGACAGTACTGGATGGGATCTGCCTCTCCAGGAACGAATCAGCATTGAAATCTCTGGTAATCAGGTCTTGTTCGAGTTGTTTATCCTGTTTTATTCAACCTGCCCATGTACTGAAATGACTAACAGCCCAAAGCAAAGAAGATGTTGGAAATGCTCACGGGTTTACAGCTGTCACTCTGATGTCATCTGTCAGCAGAGAGGGCTCTGCAGGACGAGCGCAGTGAGAGTTCATCCATCAAACATCCTTTTGGTGACACGTATTTTCAACCATATGAAGTAAAACCAAAACAACCGGAGACGAATATAAACACGAACATGGACGCTAGAAAGAAATTTCCTGCTTAACAGTGAAAACAATGAAGGGAAATTTAAAGACATCCCTTTAAAAGTAAGACATCAACTCCTTTTATTGTCATAATCAGTCGGCTGCTAGAACTGTCCAAAAGTTATATTACTGTATTTTTTATTAAAAAAACAAATTTCCTTACTTTATATTTGTCTTGGCTGCTGGAGGCACCAGCTCCTCCACCACCCTGAAAGGAACAAGAACGTAAAAATACAGGATGGTTCAATGTTTTTGTTTTCATCCTCCATGAGATAAAACAGATCCTTGTTGACAGTAATGAGAGCGTTGCTTCTGTCTATCTTGGTGAAGAAAGAGACGAGTCTAAAAACAAAGTTCTGGATTTACTGGTTTGTCTACGTTCCAGCTCTCACCTGTGAGGTTTGGATCATGAAAGAACCAGATCCGGGATACAAGCGACCCAAATGAGCTATGTTCGTAGGATGGTCGGGCTCAGCCTTAGAGACAGGAGGAGGAGCTCCGTCATCCAGGAGTGACTCAAAGGAGAGCCCCTGCTCCTTCCCATTGAATGGAGCCAGCTGAGGAGGTTCATCTGATCAGGATGCCTCCTGGGCTTCTTCCTTTGGAGGTGTTTATGGCATGTCCCACCAGGAAGAGACCCCTAGTCAGACCCTGAAAGTAGGGATTTTATATCTTCTCTGTTCTGAGAACACCTCCCAGGAGGAGCTGAAGGGTTTCTCTGAGGTCTACGTTTCTCTTCGACCTGTTTTGTCTACAACCGGACTTGGAAAAGTGGTAAATAATTGAAGATGGACATGGATTGAAATGTGCTATACAAATAACTCTGAGTCGACTCAACAGCTTTCATAATCTTTTTTATTTTATTTTTTTTTTTATCTTTTTTTATTATTGGAAGTATTTTTGGTTATTATATTATCTGAAAAAAAGGATTATACATGTCACAATAGGCTGGTTCTGGTGAACCCAAATGGTACAGGCAGGCAAGGACTCAGGATGTATACATATATACCGGTACTTTGTAAAATAAATAATTTATTAACAAAACAAAAGAGCTTACAGGCAGCAAAAACAAACAAGGATGAACAGGAGGTACTCACAGAACAGACAGACAGAAGACAATGTCAGGACAAGGACTAACACAGAGACACAGACTTATATGCAAGAAACACCAATTAGACCAAGTGAAGACACATGTGAGTAATCACAGATGCCAGAGAAAAAGACAGAGAAAGTGAGACATGAACATGACACAAGATGGGGCAGGATACTAAAGAAACACAAACCCTATAAAGAGAAACAGAGGATGGAGGGAATGCAGACATTAACACTACACCAGGGACAAAACCACAACTCCTACAATACATTTAACGTTACTCATAGCTTAACACTCGTAAGAACAGTTTAAAGATTATGGCATGTTATGTAGGATCATTTAACATTTTGGTATTATTTCAAAGAACTAGCATAATGCTAAACTATGCATTCCTCTACGAAAGAAAAATTGAAAAACAAAAATTTATTTTTGTCACTTATTTGTGCAGGTAAAACATAAAGTCAACTAGCATTGCTTAAAGGAACATATATTGTCCTCAAGTTCTTAAATAAAGATCTCGTGCAATCCTTTAGGATTCAGAGGATGTCGGGGATGATGTAGAGGATTAATTTTATTAAGATTTTTAAAAAGTGTCTAATAGATGGCAGCAGCAGGGCTTTTATTAAGAAATATGACCAGTCTGCAAGAGCAAAATCCGAGTTAGTGTGTAAAAAGGCTTTTTTCTTGTGACATAACTCCGGCATCTTGGAACATTTTTATATAAGAACCTGTGTTGAGTTGACCCAGGCAGAGGATATGAGGAGGATTTTGCTCCAGGTTTGGTCACAGCTTTTCTGTATCTCGGTATTTAGACATCTGGTGTGAAGCACTAACACAGTTCCTGGAAGCTGGGCTTACTTTTGGCAAAAAAAAAAAAAAAAAAAAAAAAAAAAAAAAAAAAAAAAAAAAAAAGCAAGTGGTATGTGCAGAAAACAATACCACAATTATAAAAAAAAAAACAGCACGCTGATGTGCTGAGGGATTTGAACAGTGAATGCTTGCAGTTTTAAGATGAGTGTTTTTCTGGACCAGAATTGGACAGAATGGAAGTAAACCTAAATGTTTTTGGTGTAATTAAGATGGGTAGGATTTACACTGTGGAGAAGAGTCTTTTTATTTTTATTAATGTATTTTTTCTTGTTCGAGGCAGCGCAGCATGATGGATCTTGGCTAGCGAAGGAGCAATTTATCCACCACCATGTTCAGAGGTGGAACCAGGAGATGGCCATGGCCTTGTCCACCATTGATTGATCTTTGGCCACCCCAATCATTTGAGGCAACTATACTTTTAAGCAATTTAACAACCAGAAAGAACAGTTTCCTCAAATTAACAGTGGTCAGTTTACATATATAAATGGTGGTGGCCATCTTGGATTTTGACTTGGCAACCCATTTTTCCAAAGGGACGATCCTATTGCCTAGATGCAGCCATGCACTAAAATGGAAGCCAGTACCTCACTTATTTTTCAAGTCATCATGCTCACAAGACAGACGGGATTTCCAAGCCTTTCTTCTTACAGTTAAGTCTGTGATGACTCTCAGCTCCCACCACACCAGATTTTATCTCAGTAGCTGGATAACTTATCGAGCTGTTGCCATATTTTTGTTAATGAGTTGTCGGCAGACATCCAGTGATTCTTTTTAGAAGTTTGTCAAATACCAATTCATGCTTCATGACATATTTTACTAACTGAGACAAACAAACTCCTACTTTTAATTCATTCAGTGCTTTTAGTGAGTCTGAACCAGAACTATTGCAAAAAAGGACCCTTTGCTTGTTAGTCAGACAGACTTAAACTGCACCACAAACCTGGATCAGGAGCTCAGTGAGGTAAAACATAACCATCAGTAGACATGCCAAAGTGTCCATGTCTGAACAAAATATGCACCAGTCTCTTGATTCGCTCACTTTCCACCTCTGTGCTGATCACACCTCCTGATCTGTCTAACCTTTCTTCAGTTGCTCCACTTCCTCTTTTGCCATCGTCTTTGCTCTTTTTTGGTTGTTGTCCTCGTCGAACCTGAACTTTGTTGTTTTGTAAGTCTTCTCGAGGCTCCAACAGAGCCAGATGGAAGTAGACGGGTCAGGCTAATCTTTGGATGAGCTGGGAGGGGATGAGGAGGTGGAGGTTTCTGGTCGCTGTTCACCGCCGGAGGAAAGGACTGTCACTTTTAATATGGTGTTGTGTGTGGCTGTGTGTTCCTGTGTGTGTTCTGATGTGTGTGTGTGCTTCTGCTTGTGTTTGTACATCATGTAACTATCAGCGCAATGTCATCTGTGAAGGATACATTTAGAAATAAATACAACTTACAATATTTATGGTTTCAGGGTCACGGCTTCTGTTGTAGATACAATTTTGCAGCATTTTATTTTTTTGTTGTTAAAAATAATAAAAAATATATTGTAAAACGATCAGTGTTAGTCTCAAAAGTGCATCATTTGTATGGCTCCAGGCGAATTTGTACCTCTGCCAAATCATACCCCAGCAGCTTTGGTCACTTCATACCCAGAAGGGTAACAGAGGCCATCATCCACAAATCTCTAGATGTTTTGTAGCCTCCTTTGTTCATTTCCTATCCACCTTGTCACCACCTTGTACCCATCTTGTCACCACTTTATACCCACCTTGTCACCACATTGTACCCACCTTCTCACCACCTTGTACCCACCTTGTCACCACTTTGTACCCACCTTGTCACCACATTGTACCCCCCTTCTCACCACCTTGTACCCACCTTGTCACCACTTTGTACCCACCTTGTCACCACCTTGTACCCACCTTCTCACCACTTTGTACCCACCTTCTCACCACTTTGTACCCACCTTGTCACCACCTTGTAACCACCTTGTACCCACCTTGTCACCACCTTGTACCCACCATCTCACCACTTTGTACCCACCTTGTCACCACCTTGTAACCACCTTGTACCCACCTTGTCACCACCTTGTACTCACCATCTCACCACTTTGTACCTACCTTGTACCTTGTACCCACCTTGTCACCTCCTTGTCACCACCTTGTACCCACCTTGTCACCACCTTGTACCCACCTTGTCACCACTTTGTACCCACCTTCTCATCACCATGTACCCACCGTCTCACCACTTTGTACCCACCTTGTCACCACTTTGTACCCATCTTGACAGACACCAAATGTAAATACTGTAGTCTATTTTCAAGCAGATGCAAGAGCTTTCTTCAAAAGTAATTTTTCTTCAGTCCAGCCGGTCTCTCTCTCTGTGACACTTTTAGTTTATTTAAAACAAACTATTGTGTTTAAAAAGTCCAAATTTCATTTTATGGCCACAGGATTTCTGTATCATTATGAGTTCATTCAGTTAAAATTAACAATTTAAAAACATGGCACCAACACACTACGTCCCTAAGACGTCGTCTGATCCATCTCTGTATTCTTACAGGTCGGTATTGACTTCACGGCTTCTAATGGGAACCCCCGAGAGCCGTCCTCCCTGCACTACATCAACCCTCTGGGAAGTAATGAGTACTTGTCAGCCATTTTGGCTGTGGGACAGATTATACAGGACTACGATACGTGAGTAACAACAGCTTCTTTGTTCTTTGTTCAGCACTACAGTTATGATCATGGGCTTAACTAGGTTGGCAGATGATATTCATTATGTAGCACTTACACACTTACACAGACCATGTCACAATAGCATAAAATAGAACAGAATAGAATCATATTTTAATGTCACTGTATGTTTGCTATACATTAGCAAATTTTCAGAAACTGCAGGACAGATTTTAATAAAACTCACCAAATGTAATCTTTGGATGTACATATCCATCTGATTAACTTTTAGAGTCAATCCCTTTAAAGATGGCTGCTACAGCTAATCAAGTTTTACAGAGACACACTTGACTATGATACAGTCAATTTAACAAATATTGAGCTAGAATTTGGTTTAGTAATGGCTGAAAATCACTTCTACCACGTATTTTAGGCTGTAACAAATCACACAAAATTCTCAAGATTTGACCAAAAAAAAAAAAAAGAAGCTAAAAGGCACAATTTTTCAGTATAGGATGAAATAGATTTCTTCTTCTTTCTGCTCCTTTCATTTTATCCTATTTTTTGTATACTTGTATCTGATGAAACTGCTTTGTATCGGTTTTTTTTATAAAATGAATAAATAAACATCAAATCAATCAAATCAAATCAAATCAAACCTTTCTTTAAAGCTCTGACATGAAGTAATGCTACAGTCAGGTGTTTAGTTTGTGTCCCCTGCCATGGAGCAAAGAGGGGGAATTGTAAATATCCTCCATCCATCCATGTGACCATGATAACCAGAAAAATAAGCAAAATGCTGAGCTCCATTTTGGTGCATGGCTGCATCAGAAATGGCTCTATGGAAAATTGGGTTGCCACTTCAAAATCCAAGATGGCTACCACCATATATGTATGTAAACTGACCAACCTGTTAATTTGAGGGAATTATACTTTCTAGTGTTTACATTGCTTAAAAGTACAGTTTCCTCAAATGATTGGGATGACCAAAGATGAATCAATGAGGGTCAAGGCCACCACTGGCCTCCCTCTGGCTCCGCCAGTGCACTGATGGTGAATAAAATTACTCCCTCCACTCGCTAGGATCCATCCCTCTTTCTTCTCCACGGTGTAACTGCTCCCCACGTGAACATCTTGCACTAAAAACTTTTAGATTTACTCTCATTTCCTGTTCGATTCCAGTCCAGAAAAGCACTCATCTCCAAAACAACAAACATTCACTGTTCAAATCCTTCAGCGATGGGGGACATCGACGTAGTGCTTGTTTGTTTTGAGTTGTATTTTTATGTTGTTTTTTTGTGTGTGTTTACTTTCTGTATTTGTTGTGTTCAGTTTGTTCTTTGCCTCCCCCAGTTTCCAGCTGTTCTCAGTATTTTTTCCACTGCTGGTTTCTGTTCCCCAATTCTGCCACGTCCACCTGCTCTCAGTTAGCACAGGTGTCTCCACTCCACCCATCAGTTCAGTCTGTTCAGTCCCTCAGCTTCACCTCCCTCACCCGTTGAGCGTTGTGTTCTTACATCTCGTCCTCCTTATGTCTCTTGCTTGTTTTTTTTTTAATTATTATTATTATTTTGCTGCCATGACAGCCTTTGTTTTTGTAAAAACTTCGATTATTTATATTTTTATGGAAGTTTCTCTAGTCATTCTGTATTCCATTCTTACCAACAATCATAACAGCTACCTTTATTTATTTATTTATTTATTTATTTATTTATTTATTTATTTATTTATTTATTTATTTATTTATTTCAGTGCTGCTGTCAACAGTTTGATTGCAAACAGAAATAAAAGTGTTTATCATCTCCTGTTAGAGCAGAAACCCACTCTAGGAGCTCGGGATCTGCTGAATTTATAATAAGTAGTAGCTTGTTTTTGATTGTTACAGATACAATTTGTAGTAATAAACATTGTTGTTGTGATGTTTGTGTTCTTTAATCAGCCATAATTTAAGGTCGCGAACCTCTGTCCATTTTGTTGAGTCAGAAGCTGACAATTTTAGAATAGACCTCCCTAACCTGTGTCTTTATTACAATATTTATTAAAATAATTTGTTTAAATCAACACGTTACGCATCAGTTAGCATCAGCATTTAATGAATTATCTGTATTCATTATCTGATTAACACACTTTCACACTTTTTCAGGTATCACTTAAAATATTACCTCACGGGAAAATGGTTTATTTTCATTCCCCGTGAATTTTTCTGCTTTTTCATTTTCTCTGTTCTCGTCTCTGTAAACCTGAGTGTATTTCTGTGAGGACAAGGCAACAGGATTTCCTCCGCTGTTTAAATCCAATGTTTGCTGCCTTTGAATGGCAAAAACAATAAAAAAAAACCACAATATTTCAATCTGTTGTCATGGTTTCCTCCTCAGCGACAAAATGTTTCCTGCTCTCGGATTCGGAGCCCAACTCCCACCAGACTGGAAGGTACGCACGCGCCGGTGCTGATGTTGTTGTTTGTGAGCTGTGATTAAAAATGAACACCAGGGTGGGTTAATATTTACAAACTTACAGTAAGCGTGACCTGTGGACGTTCTTCACAAACACAACTAAAACTGTGTCATTGTACATGCATGTTCAGATGATTACACAACTGTCAACCCATCTGTTACCATGGCGCCGAGCGGATGAAAAGGACAAAGACGCTGAACACAGAAAGATGGGGGGAGGTGTGGGAGAAACTGACAATATTTTACATTTTCAGAATAAAAGAATGTCTTCTGGTTTCTGCAGGTTTCACACGAGTTCGCCATCAACTTTAACCCGACGAACCCGTTCTGCTACGGTGAGCGACAACAGACAGATTCAGGATTTAAGAATAAAGTTTAAAAAACATCTAGTTTTAGATTTGACTTGTTTTTATCAGCAGGACCTGACTGACCTGAGGTTATTTAACCACAAACTCAAAAAGGCAGGATTTTATGAGAACATTTGGACGTTTGTAGACAAATGATGGAGTTTTTACTCATGCCTATGAGTTGGTGGACGCTGCAGCATCTTCACTGTAACTAACACAAAAGAAAACAACAACAACAACAACAAAAAAAACTACAGTATAAGTCAGACAGTTTTGTAGAAATTTAGCTTAAACTTTATGTACTTTATTTAAGTATCTGACTTATTGTTTAAAGTCTGTACTTTTATTTGCACTGCACAGCGTTGATAAGGCTTCAGAGCGTTGCTGCAACTGTTCTATAAAACATTTCTGTGCAAATCACTGTGCTCACTGTTCCAACAAAGATTCTTCTTCGGGTTATTTTTCATTTATTTACTGATACAAAATAAAAATAAAAAATTCTTATAATGCACGTGTTTGCATCATTTTATAAACAGAAGCAGCATGTTCACTGAATGGACCAATAGGAGTCTAAAACAACAGGATAAATTTAACATATGAGACTTTTATGACTTCTAGGCTTGTGTTCTACATTTTTCTCTTTATAAATACCTTTTTCACCCCTAACCTTTTAGAATGTTTTTCTCCCATCCTCTCCAGGTGTGGAGGGCATCGCCCAGGCTTACTCTGCCTGTTTGCCTCACATCCGGTTCTACGGACCAACAAACTTTGCTCCAATCATCAACCACGTCGCTCGCTTTGCTGCCCAGGCCCTGCAGCAGGAGAAAGCAGCGGTGGGTGACAACGACACCTACCTAAACTGTTTATTCCACAATTCTTTGTTCTAACAGCGCACTACAAATGGAATGTGCAGACTGGGCTTCAGGAGCAGCTCTGCATGTTTAAGAGTAAGAAAGCTGCAGAAACCAGAACCTTATACGGGTCCAAACACTTTGCAGACTGTCACAAGTCCCACAGCTGCTGACAGCTGTCCATCAGCAGGACAGGTGTACTCACTTCAGGAGTTTTTTTTTTTTTAGCGCTTCATTCTTAAAAACTTGTTAATTATGCAGTGTGTTTTAAAACTACTGAATATTATGTAGATTTTTTTTGGTTTTAAATAGTCTTTTTAATTTTATGTGACATAAACTCAACTTTTTTTAAATTTCTATTGCTCTTGCGTTTCTACCAGGAACTCAAATTTTATTGTGTTTGAATCGTCTCGACGGTGACTTCTTCAATGTCAGCACATAAATATTTAGTGTCTGTGAGATTATAAATCAGTTGGAGACATTGTCACATGTTAAATTTTAATTGAGATCCTCTGAACCGCAGCTTAAAGGTGCACTAGGGTTTGAACAGACGAGTCGACTAGTCGATTCTCGGGCATCTCGTGAGTTTTTATATTTCACGTCGACTAGTCGCAGTCGCCACCGCCTGCCCTGCTGTTCACAGCCCTATTCCACCCAACCCACGAGTTGGATTAAATAAAATAAAACTAAAAACTGTGGGGCAGTAGAGCTGTCATTTCTAACACGACCACGCCTGGCCCGAGCCAAAACAAGGTTGTGTCGGGCGTTTGATTGCATCAGCGGACGCGTGCAGCTGACGATCCAGTTTGGGTCGCCACCAGCCACGCTGACCGGCCGGTTAAAAGACGTACAAAAAAGTCCAGATGGATGACTGCCAGCGACCCACCTGACGCTTACCAGCTGCCACGTCAGCGGACACGCGCACGACCGGCGACCATTATTAACTATAATAACTATAATATGAGGTGCTCCACCACCGCCCGCCCCGCTGTTCTTAGCCTTGTTTTTTAATGTGCCGCATGTTTCTTTCACTTTTGCAGCTTAATAATAGTTTTGGTTTCCCTGTGACTTGTTTGCAGTATGATAAATGGTTGGAGCATAAATATACGCCCAATGTTTTGTTGTTCTTTTTATTTTGTAAATTATAAATGATGCTTATTTGCAATTATATATTTTTTTATTTTTTTGCGAGTACTGTATGGTACAGCATCTTGAGTTCCTATGACGTCATAGACTCGTCAACGTCGACTTTTATCATGTTAAAGTCGACTTTTAAAATATTTAGTCGTTCAACACCTAAAGCGTACGAGATATTTTCCTCACGTGATGAGACGAGATTCTAATGATATCTTAAAATATATATTTTGCCACAAGCCTTCCTTCTGTCTGATTCCTCAAGTCTCTTCAGACCCTCTAAGGTCTGAAAAAAGGTCTGTTTTAAATAAGTACATATCAGACTCGTCCTCCTCAGCAGTAGAAGCTACCTTGGACTTTTTTACAGATGTTCATGTGCTTCTCGAAGTCAGTATTTTGCATTGTATCGTGGTCTTGCATTGGTCTTTGATGGAAAGTTAGACTCCTATATGCACTCATTAATATCAATAATTAGAAGAAGAAACAACCACTGGTTTGTTTTGCCCACAGTTCAGTTAGAAAGTCCCGCCCAGATCCTTCTCCAGGTTTTGTCGTTTCTTGGCTCCATCACAAAACTGAGGCTGATGTGATATGAAGTCCAGATCTCGCTCGGAGGCTTCCGCTCTTGTCTCTCGTGAACAAGGATTTAACTCTTCATGAAACTCCTGCACTTCTTTTGTTTGTCTTCTGCGCCTCTTACACATCCCTTCAAGCTCATTTGGTCTTTGCCTGAATGTGGACGCCTGAGAGGCTTTTATTCCTTTATTTGTTCTTACAAACCTCTCAGTCGTGCTTCACTTGTCCCCTTTCGCTTCTTTCCCCCTTTTTATTTGATTTAATAATTATATATTTTTTCCATATCTCTGAGCAATCCTCACCAAAAGCAAGCAAACGTGACACTAATTTGCGTTTACTCGGCAGTGACACTGAAAGCTGTCGTGCTGAGCGCCTGTCAGGGGAGTTTGTGCTCAGAATTGATCTACTCTTATGGCCTGCGGGACAAACAAGTTCCTGCATCTGTTGTGCCAGGATCCTGCTGTGTGGATCAGAACCACGGAGGGGAGCGGCTGTCTGGAGGGAAAACTGTGTTGCTGTTTTACACCACGGTGCAGCTGAGACCCCTACCAGGATTTTCACACATTCAGGGACCAAACACTGTTATTTGTCTTATTTTGGCCTTTAAAGCCTCTGGCCCAGCTAAAGTCTAGACTCAACCCATACTTTTAGATCTCAATGCAATCCTGCATTCATTCAAGTTCCCATGAAGATAAATTATAAACAATTTATAGACGTACATTGTTTCTCAGGGAGTTTAAAGAAAAGTAAATGAGCAGAAATGGCTTAACGTTTTCTCTTATTTCAGTTTACTAATTATCTGACATCTAAATGTTAAACCTACGAGCAAGGTGTGAAAATATGTAGACAGCTCAATTATTCTTTTTTAACAGTGTTCAGCTCCAGTCCAGAAAAACACTCATCTCCAAATCCAACAAAGTTGTCAGGTCCTCTGGACAGTTTCTTTTTGTTGCAACGTTTCGTATTTCATCCAAAAGACTTCTTCAGTCCGAGGAGCCACAACAAACTCAGACTTATAAATAACACCTTCTCTTAGTGGGTGAACCAGTTTGATGGTGCTCAGATGGTTTCTGGAGTCCGCCTTCTCCTCTGTCGACTTGTTTGAGGCAGTCATGGCCAAAGTGGTTCACAACATCCTGATCCATGCTCAGTAATCCAGGTAGAAAAATCCAACAAAGTGAAGTCAGAGCCTCTGGATGGTATGACTCAGGTACTCATCTCTAAACTACAAACATTCACTATTCAGATCCTTCGGTGACGGGGGACATCGGCATGCCGCTTCTTTAATTGATTTTTTATCCTCAGTGTGTGTTTTAGACCTGGACTTAAAAACTCTGGGTCTCAGGACCGAACACATTGAACGTGTTTTTACAAAATCAGGCATTAAACGTTTAAAATAATTGACTGTAAAAACACATGCAGGGCAAGCAGCATCTGCTTCAATCCAGCGGATGTTAAATCTGTTAAAACTCTGAGCGGCTGGATTGCGACTCGCACAGATAAACTGAGAACCTGTGTGAATGTTGCGAGATGCATTAGAGACTCCGAGGTTAATAACTTCAACTTGGAGGCGGGGCTTAAAAGGCAGCTGCACGGCTAATTCAGTGAGACTTCAATGGAAATTTGACTAATTTTCTAGAAATTTTGAGTTGCCAACTAATTTCCAACTATCTCAGTTAAAGACAACTACAGGTAGTCCTCGACTTACGAACGGGTTCCGGACTTAAGAACGGTTCGTAACTCGAAACCGCCGTAAGTCGGAGC
>JARVLU010000002.1:8526575-8539131 GCA_031762415.1 Simpsonichthys santanae | reverse complement strand
CCCCCCCCCCCCCCCCCCCCCCCCCAGGTGGGCTCAAATGACTCAGTGCCGTGTGAATGCAAACTGGACCAGCTGAAAATGTAAACAAATGTTCTGACTTTTGGTCCTCAATTGAATAGAGTCTACCGGACTATCAGGTGTGAAAACAACCTAGGAGTGACTCACAGGAGGCACAACCTGTGGAGTCCAGACAACTGTAGCAATTTAAAATAAAAATCTATATTAAAATCTATATTTTAATGAACACAATCATCCAGACAAAAAGGGAAATCGGAGCCCCGGCTAAAATAAACAAAAGAGCGAGAAGCTTTAAACCAGTTGACCGTCTAATTTTGAGTTGAGCTGCTCCTTTCACCCTGTAGTCCAGGATCTAACCCTGCAACCAAAAACCTGGAAAACAAGGACTGCTGGTAACTCCCAGACCAAACCATCTCAATCTGTTTCACTCCTTTGTGTCTGTTTTAAGGTGTGAGCCTTTGCCTGTCATGGCTCTGAAATGAAATTATCTTGAAATCACCCTGAAATCATCAAACACAGCGCTTGTTTGCTCACTTTCCATTTCCAAACAGAAGTGTATCAGGCGATGATCAGAGCACAGCTCTGCACTCAAGAAAAAGTCAACACTTATGAGAAACTGGCTCCCCTTCAACCTTTGTCACCTAAACTCTCAATAGCATCTAGAAATCTTCTGTTGCCGTGTAATGGTTGTTATCTGAAGGGCCAGGAGGTGACAGAAGAGCTGCTTCTGAGGGACCAGCTCTCACATGAAGGGAGACAGGCGAAACTTCATGTTTCAAGGTTGTGTTTGCTGTTTTATGGCATTACAGGGTGGTCACCTTAAGCTTTTGTCCTTGTTATTATTATTTATGTGTGGCAAATTTGATCAGAAAAGATGCATTAGTTACATTATGCACATCTCAGCTGTCATGTGACACTTTAGGTTTTGGTGATGGGGGGTATACTTCACCTGTGAACTGAGAAATAAGGCAAAAATATCAACTGACTAACAAACTGACTTCATATCTTCATATCATATTTTGTTCTGTTACTGGAAGATTATTATTGTTTGAACTGATTGTTTGAAAAAAAGGGGCAGATATAATAAGGTTTTTTTCTTCTTTTTGCTACCTTTCATTTTTTTTTACAATTTGTATGTTGTCATTTATGGGATTGCTTGGTATTGTATTAAAAATGAACAAATAAAATAAACATAAACAAAAAACATATCTGCATCAACACATTTTACTGTTAAGTGAGTTAATAGGCAACATGCCACAGAAATTCATATTGTCATCATGAAGATTAGTTTCTTTAAACTATGTGTTGTTGCAAATTTATCTCAAATTCTAATTTACTAACTTTCCTGTAGTACTGATAAGAAATTATTAACCACATATTGTACAAAATCTGTATTTATGGACGTTAACGTGGATGAAAGGGATATTGTTAGGGATTTTTGGTCAAGGTTTATGGATGCTTTTAATTACTATGGCTGAAACTGCCCATGAACCATGTGTTTGATTTAGCAGAGAGTTATTTTCTCTTTCAGAGAGAGCTGAATAAGGAGCTTGCAGTCCAAGACACCAGTCTGTCTGTGACCTGTGAGAACTGATAAGTAGGGATGCACAATATTGGATTTTTGGCCGATATCCGATATGCCGATATGTTAAAACTTATTTGGCCGATAACCAATACCGATATTGTATATATGTTCCTTTGTCAGAACATATCCCTCTTATTTAGGCTTATTTGCTATAAAAATTGTGCAACAGCTGTAAGAGCTGGTGACATATATTTAGTAACAGCCATATGATATGCATAGGACTTTGACTTATATGAAATGAAAAGTGTTAAATGTTTTTTATTTGCATTAAACACCTGTGGTGCTGTCTCACTTGTGGAGGTTTGTTCCAGGTTCCTAGCTGCAGTGTGGGATCCTCTGCACTCTTGTGCATGAACAGTCTTTTTAAGTTCAAAGTTTTTGTCTATCCATTGTGCTGTAAGACTAATCATGCTAACGGGGCTAACACGGTGTCCAAATGTCTGTGGTAAAACTCACCCAACAAGTTGTGCTATCGGCCTTTAGCTTCTCAACAACGTTGGAAATGACGGCTTGTAACTCTGGTAACGTTACGTCAGAAAAATATCTCCGACTGGGTACGATGTAGCAAGGCTCAACTCTTCGGAATCCAACATCCTCACCAACGAAAAATAAAACTTCCACACTGCTGACATTTTGAATTTTCCTCTCCGCTTTGAGCTAGGATAACGCACGTGACATCATTGCATTGCACTGCCGCTGCAACGTCATCACGTCGTGCTGCGGCTGCAGGCAAAAACAGTGCCTTTTATATCGGCAAGTTATTTTAATGGAATGGCCGATGTCCGATATTGAATTTTAGCGCTAATATCAGCCGATACTGATACCAGGCCGATAATATCGTGCATCCCTATTTAGAAGTATTGTAAAATCTTTGCAGCAGAAATACTGAAGACGATCTCGGTGTCTGTAGGTCTTTCTAAATACAGGGTTTCTAAAACATTTTGTTCAACTAATTTAAAATCAACAATATTATTTATAGAATCAGAGCAGCAGGGCATCATGGGTAAACTGATCTTCAGAATACTTTACTTGAAGAGGTCATTTGCAGCAGTCAGTTTTTTGATGTGAAGCACAGATGGAGGCTGGTCCACAATCAAGGAACAAAAACTCTGCGTCAGGAGCCTCCAGGAGCACTCCTCCTGATTAACAATTTGAGACAAATGGCACCACTTTGGTTTTTGTATCCTAAATTTAGCAGAAAGTCACAATTATTGAAGCCAGCAGGTTAGTCTTGTCCACAGGAGCACAGCTATTTTCATAGAAACTGATTTTGTTTCCGTCGGCAGCTAGGGGAAACATTATCATGGGAAAACAATAAAATGTAGATCATAAGTTGACAACTGTCTCATCAATAGACCCTGGGTGTTCAAAGAAAAGGGGCCAGAATGAGCTGCTCTAGCATTTTCCGAGTGTTGTGCTTGTAATTGACCACTGATGAGTGTGAATTTTGATAATCAGAATAATGAGGATTTTGTTGTTGTTGATGTAGCGACAGCTAGGGCTGAACGATTTTGGAAAATCTTCTAATTGTAATTAATTTTACCACAATGTTCCGATTTGACATGCAATTATATTTCAGTCTTTTTTCGTGTATTTTCAATTAACACAATTCAATTCAGTTTATTTATATAGCACCGAATCACAACAAAGTTCTGTCAGGGCACTTTACAAGAACATTAACGTACATAGAAAAGACAATTAGTAAAGTTATCTATCTAAGCAAGAAATCAATCTGTTCCAGTTGCAAAAATCTCCACTGTTTTCAGCTCCGCTGCAACTCTGTTTCTGCATTTTTTTTTTCTGTAGCTCTGGGATAGCAACTTGGCTAAAAGGTGTGCACGAGGGCATTCTGTACCGCTTATCCATTGTGTTTACCAAAGCAAACCCATACTTGGTCACTATATTAATGGGCATCATGTCTTTTGCTATGAACTCCGTTATTGATCGAGTTATTTCCACGTGCAGTTTCAAATTACGTTCATACGGAGTAATACCTCCGAAGAGTTTGGCCAGTGATCCCCGTCGACTGGTACTTTGCTTACTTGAAGCTGAAGCACTGGTCATTGGCATTCTAGCCATGCAACTATCGTAAATGGCTTTGCGGTGTTTTTTTTTTAGTGTTGATAAAGATTTGTGGTGTTACCTCGAGAGGTAGCAACAGCAGCAAGGCAGGTTCTGCACAATACATGTCGTTGCGCAGCGTCTTCTTTTTTATAGTCAAAATAATTCCAAACAACGGACGTGCTGTCCCTCTTTGGTACCAAACTTTCAAATGTGTCAGCTTCTGTTGAGCCTGACGCCAATGTGCAACTGGTTAAAACACAGTGTTGACTTCTTCCGCTCCCTGCTCCACTCACTCGCAAGTGACGGAACCAGATCAAGTGACCAGTCAAATTGCAGCCTTTGCCATTAGAAAATCTCGTTTTATCATATTGCAATATTATTGCAAATGCAATTACCGGTAATTGTTCAGCAGCGACAGCAGCTATCTGTTTGCATCTACTGTATAGAAGATACTCTTTAACAAAGCATTTGTGTTTCATTGTTTCTCTCTTGCAGGCACCGAAAGAGACACTTGCCAAGTCCGTCCTGGCTGAGCTGCCTCAGCAGGTCACCCAGTACTTCAAACAGAGGAACTTACCACCCATCAACTCGGCGCCGGAGTGAGACTCCCCCAAGGCCAGAACCCACGTGCTGTACATTCGCTTCACAAAACCCTGGATCTTTCTGTTAACGGCAGCGAAACAAAATAAAATAAAAGTGTAAGTTTGCTGCTATACTGTTAAAGTTCGACAGGTGTCCATCAGAAATGATGTTCCAGCTCACAGATGTGATGCTGTTGCTGCTTCAGGGGGTGGAGCAGACCCTGGTTTATCCAGATGTTGTATTTTTAGTTGTTCGTATTTATTTTGCATGCTTTTGTGCCACGTGATTGGACCGCTCTGGTGTAAAGTCTTTTTTTAAAACGTTGAACCGTATCAGTGGTTGAATTATCACCAGATTTTGCTTGTGAGCTCAGGTGTTGAACGGAACACTAGTCTCCGCCTACCACGGGGCAGGCTGGATTTAGAAGTGTTGATCACCAGAATCAGACGTCTGCGAGCTAAATGCCCGGGAAGCTGCAGGAACTGGTTTGGCTGATTTACAGGGAGCCATTTTGCTACCTTTTAAACAGAACCACTGTAATTCCGATGATTTAAACTGATCCTGCATGTTGCCAGTATTTACTCTGTTTACAGACACTGAAGATCAGAAAGGCATGGTTTATTCTGTTGTTGTTTATTTATTTTGTAAAAATTACCTGGATGTAAATAACTAAATCATGCTAAAAGAAAGTTAAGTATTAGCTGATGAAGAACGTTGAGTTGAAATATGAGATATGCATATGTTGAATGTATATTTTTATCATTTGTTTCTGTAAGTTCCTGCCATGTTTGTTGTACTTTTTATGCAGTGCTGGGTTGTGTAATTAAACTGCAGTGTGTAACACTGTGTGTCCTTGTGCTAAATGTGTTGCATGTCCAAACTGAGGTAAATGAAGGAACGATCACCGAACATCTCTACCTGTATGTCGACAAAACACACAGCCGAAGGGATGAGAAGATTACTGCACTTTTTAGAGAAGCTGAATAAGGAAAACAAGGACAACAGTCATAAATAAACAAGACAGAAACATCTTAGGGATAAATACAAAGAAAAGCAATAAGATAGGTAACTACAAAGACAAAATGAAACAGTTTTACTGCAAAAATTGTGCAAAATATTATTAATCTGGAATATTTTTATTACACCTAATTGAGTTAATGGCCAACAGGTCAGTAAAAAGACTAGGCATAAAATTAATGTCTTCGAGAAGCTGAATCTCAAAGAAGTAAAGATGGGCAGGGGTTCAGCAGTCTGGAAAAACCTGTGGAACAGTTTCCACCTCCAGTGATGTGTGGTTAGGATGGGTGGCCACAGAGGACATGATCTGCACATTTTGTTCGCCTTCACTCTACAACGATCCAGGAATGAAGGAGTTCCTGGACGAGGCGCTGGAGGAAAACGTATGTTGGAGTCCATTCGCTGACTGCTGCTCTGACCACCAGTGAGCCCAGTGCTTCGTCCCTTGCTGCCTGCTCCTCTAATTGTCTCGATGGGTGGAGGCTGCAACGGCTCACCTGCTCCTTGTTATAAGTAAAACTTTATTTATATAGCGCTTCTCAAGATATCACAAAGTGCTTCAACAAACAAAATGAACAAGTGCACAAAACAGATTCAAGCAAAAGCAGATTTAAAAATATGAGTTTTTAGCTGACCTTTAAAAGAAACCACTGAGTCTGCTGATCTGAGAGTTTGGGGAAGGGATCTTCAAGAGGGTGCAGAAGGACACCTCTCACAGCTCATCCTCAGAGTTTCCCAAATCTTCCAAGACCCCGATGTCTGCAGAGGACCCCATGACGCTCTTTTCATTCAGTTTCTACGTCTGCACGTCAGGAAGAACATGGGTCTTTAAGACACACAACTCCATTCTGATGTCTCTGCTTGTGCCTCCTGGAGATGAAAGATTTGAGAGAAAAATTAAATCAGACATCTTCCAGTCGTCCTTCCAGCTCTGGAGGCAGAAACGGGCAGAGTGCAGAATAAAAAGCAGCGGATGATGACAGATGTTCTTTTTGTTTAACATGCATTAAAACTCACATCTCCTGCTGATGCTTCTCCTGGTGTGTGTTCCTCACTATGTTTGTTGTCATGACAGCTCCAGCCCGTGAGCCAGAGCGACATCTCCTGGTTCCTCCCAGGATGGACGAGGATCCGAAGCTTGAACACTTTCAGACTTCACACCCCCCTCAGAATAATTTTACCGCCCGGAGCAAGTCAAAACCTGGAGCCGCTCAGGTTGTTTTAATCACACGGTCCGGGAGAGGCCTCTGCCTCCATCAGAAAACGGAGCTCGGCTCTGCTGCCAGGGTCTAATGAGGACCTGATGCATGTCCCACAGTCCAATTAACCAGATGAGTTTTGTTCCACTCCAAATCAGCACATTAATTTAATTTCATGGCCTGCGTTGGCCTGGTTCAGAGTTGTGCAGAACAATTAAATGCACATGAATGCAGCTGCATTAAAATAGCAAAAGTAAATAACTGCACAAATTAGAAAAACTTGATGTGCAATTTTAGTTCAATATTGTGATGTTGATACTAACAGTCTATTATGTATTGCAGACCAGGAAGCCATTTACAGTATTGATAATGTATTTATCAAAAACTGCAGTGAAGATAAATATGATCAGCTCTATCACTAAAACAAAATGTAAAATAATAATAAAAAAAACTAAATCTGTCCAGATCTGCTCACTAGTTTGATTCAAAATATTTGTGTTTATTTTTCAATTAATTAATTGGATTAATCAGTTCCAAAACTGTAAAACACAAACCAACAAGATTTTAAAAGATTTCAATTGAATGTCATGAATGCTTTTTTAAATAACAAATACAATAAAATCAAATTAAATTAAATTAAAAAAGGACAATGAGCAAAGTAAATGAATGAAACTGAGCATTTTTATTTTGTATCCTTAGTCTTTTTACCTTTTGCCTTTTCAATCAAACTATTTAGATGTGGTGGCTTTTTAGAAACAATAGTGGACTTAAGATTTAAACAAGTCAGCAGTCTTCAGTCTGAATTTATTAAAAGAGAAATAAAGTCACAGAGATAAATGCCTTAAAGCAGGTTGTGCAGAGTTCAGCGACTCGGCAGAAGTAACAGCTCAGAAAAAAAACAATTATGGAGTTTCTAAAACTTTGGGGTGATTCGTGAAGCTTCAGACCCACGAGCAAACCCAAGAGGCTCTCATGATCTGATTCTGTATTTTATTTATTTGTTTCTTTTTATTTACTGTCCCTCATCACAGAACAAAAGTGGGAATTGTAAATACCTTCCGTTGGACCAACCGTGCATTTTGTGAGTGTGATAACTTGAAAAATAAGTGAGGTACTAGCTTCCATTTTTGGTGTGTGGCTTCATCTAGAAAGTTTCCTCTCATAAAATGGGCTGCCATGTCAAAACTCAAGATGGCCACCCCAATCATGTGAAGAAACTATGCTTTCTAGTTTTTATTTTCCATAAATTTACAGTCCACTCCCTTTCTATTCTGTTGGGTAAGGACATCCCTTCTCCTAGTTGGGTGGCCCTAAAGGGCCTCATTTAGATCCAGTTCCCCTTCTGCTTAACTCACAGCTGCCTTTTAAACAGTCAATATCAAGTTATACTTCTAACCCAATTGTGATCTGGGTGGTTAAGATCTGGAGTCAGTTCAGGAGGCCATTTAACTCTACAGAGTTATTGTTTTTGGCACCTGTGTCAAAAAATCAAGTTTACTCCCTCAGTAGCTGATACAGCTTTTGACACCTGGGTCTTGAGAGAAGTGTACAGTATTCACTGTGTGATCTCTGTGTTGATGGTAGATTTGCCTCTTTTGAACAGCTGATACAGAAGTTTAATAATCACAAGTCACAGTTTTTTTTAACCATTTACAACTGAGGCATTTTGTGAGATCTACTTTAACTCTGACTGTTTTCCTTTGTACCCCTCTAAACATTTCATGGCTAAGATTTTACAGTGCAGGTCTGATACTAAGGGGACCCTCAGCAAAATGTATACACTGCTCAGTTCATACCATGAGTCCAGTTAGGATTCTCTTAAACTGAAATGGGAAGAGGAATCCATATCAGACTCAATCTGGTGAAAGATCATTACGAATATTTATTCATCTTCATTCTGCCTGAGACATGCTGTAATTCAATTCAAGGTTGTGCACCGGCTGCACTGGTCCAAAGACAAGCTGTCCAAGATCAAGGCTGATCTGGACCCAGCATGCAATAATTGCAAACAAACTCCAGCTACACTCTTGCACAAGAGTTAAGATAAGATAAGATATAACTTTATTGATTCCACAGGAAATTGTTGTGCCATAGTTTCAATACAAATGAACATACACAAGGAATCATACAAGACATAAAAATAACAGATAATCTAAAAATACCAACACAATGGATGGATGGATTCGAATTTTGCAGCACTGTTGCAAAGCAGAACGGACATAGAGTCTTGCTGAAGGGAGAATAAAAACAAGAGTGAGAGAACTGATTGTTTTAAAGGACCGATGCTTGACTTAACTCCATTACATTCCCTGTAGAATGCAGCTGTGCTAATCTGGGATAATGTGTTGTACTTTGTAGAAATACAAAGTTTTTACTGGAATTTCTTGACACCGAGGTTTGTGCTTACCTCAGCTTCAGTGAATGTTTAAAAGATCGACATTTAACACGGTGTCAGTCTGAAACCTGAAGAGAAAATCTGATTGAACTACAAAAAGTATATTTCAAAGGCAGAAATCACAGGGGATGGAAAAGGAGAGAAACTGGACCATGGCATCTCATGCTGGCCTGATTCCTCACCTCCGTGCAGCTTCTCCTCCCAGATTCTTGTACAACTTAAACGACTTTTCGTGAATGAGTTGAAGGACTCTGTGAAAACTTAAAGCTTAATTTAATTTAATTTCCCTTAAACCTCCTGGACCAGTTTAGTGGCTATAGGTGCAAATATTACAAATTAATGAACACATGATCAGTCGTCTTTAGAGCCTGGAGCTTAAACCACACCTTCTGTTCTAATCTCCAGACTAATAGTTCACATTATCTTTGCTTCCTGTTGCAGACTGGTAACTGGAAGATGACACACAAGAACCAGAGTCTGTTCTGCAGGAGCAGTGCTGCCCTCCACTGGTTCTGTGTTTGGGTCACAGTTTCATGCTTTTCAGGCTCCTGTCAAGTGATTATTTCACTCTGTAACAGCACATTAATGAAGGAGCTACAGGAGCACAAGCTCCTGTCTCTGAGAGCCTGAGGATGAGTCCGTCCAAGTGGATCTTCATCACATCAGCTCATCTTCAGCTCCTTCCCGGTGACATCTTTCCATCAGAGTGCTAGGAAAAGTGACACACGTCTCAGCTGCTGAGAAAAGCACCCGAGCAGAGTGACAGAGTGGCTGACCCAGATAAGACGCCTAAAATAAGAAGTTAGGATGGACAGAGTTGGAAAAAAGAGCAGAAAAAGAAGAAATGAGCAGAAGAAAACAAACAGCTCAAAAACTGAATGAGTGAGAGTCCCCCTGCAGCTGCAAACCTCTGCTTCAAACTGTGTTCACAGCAAACAATAAGGTTTAACAGTCTCCCCTACGCTGGACATGCAGTTCCCAAACTGTACTGCCGACACTCAAATTAAAAGCTGCATGGACTGCACAATGGCTCAATGGTTAGCACTGCTGTTTCACAGCAAGCAGGTCCTGGGTTCAATCCCTGGTTTGGACCGGGGGTCCTTCTGTGTGCAGTTTGCAGGTTCTCCTCATGCTTGCTGGCAGAAGACATGGGATATGCCTGGTCAAATTAAGGTTGATAAACAAATGGACTTTGTGTTTGCAAACAAAAAAACAAATGGTTTAAAATTACATGAAAACTCATTTACAACCACAAATACAAAAAAAGTCAGGACAATGTGTAAAATGGAAATGAATCAGAATGCAGCTCTACTGCTCTATACCTGCTACTGTTGCTAGTGAGTGGTTTTCTGCACCACTGGAGATATTCACTCCAACTAGATCTGTGGTTTTGGTACAAAATGTGGACAAGTTGGTCTTTTTGGCTAAAAACCTAAACATTGATTAGTTAGATTGTAAACGGCCCGCTGCTGCTTATTGTTCTGGTTCTGACTGTTATTGTATTTATTAAGATTTTTATTATTGTTAGTATTATTTATTGTAAAGAGTGCTGTTTATTTAAAATATCATCCAAATGGGTTGCCTTTATTTATTTTTATACAAATGTATTGTTTACTTGGCATATTTTCAAAATAAACATTTTGTAAGTCTTTATTTTGGCCTTTTTTGTACTGAAAATTAACCGAACCAAGCTCTCCTTGAAACTTAATCGAACTGAAATGTGATTTTTAGCTTACTGTCACACCCCTATATATTTTTTTAATCATAAAATATGATTATTTTGGCAAATCTGTGTGTATTAACTGATTTGATATTCTTTAAACACGTGCAAAGAACTCATGTTCAATTTACATATTTTGGGTAAATAGAGACTGATTTTCCTCTCCAAGAGAGAGGTAGTGCCCAGACAACGAGGTTATTTGCATAATACATGCAAAGTTTATGAGCTTAACTCATAACTGATAATGAAAACATATATTTACACCCCATATCACAGTGTCCTCCAGCAGACTGCTGCCTAAGTCCACAGATTTCAGACCCCAAGGAATGGAATCCACGGAAATGCTAAAGACTCAGATGAGTCAGGTCACTGATTCAGACTCAAATAAGTTTTGTTTGTTTTAGTGAATGACTCAGATTAACTCGAGCCCATAACGTGAACCAAACTGGCCAAATCTCTGTTTCAGAAGTCCAGGTGCAGCAAAAATGAGCTGTAATGTTACAAATATGGAAATAAATCGACTGAATACTCAAATAATGACACAAGAGATCAAACAACTGCTTATAATAAACCAAAATTTATTCAAATTGTGTATGTTTGATCTACTTTTTAACATGAAACTAAACACAAATGCATAAAATGTGATTTTAACGTTCTTTTTTTTAAATTCAGGAATCAAAGAGTTCAAAAACAGGAATCTAACATGTTTTATCTGCAGAAACCTTACAGGAACCAGAGAATTCAGGGAACTAAAGGTTCTGGTACTGTTCAGTTTGAGCGCACCTGAGACCCAAAACAAGCTCAAGAACCAGAAGTCAGCCCAGGAGGCTCAACAAGGCTCGGAATTCATTTTTGTTCATCAAATCATTCTTTACAGCACGTGGAGTTGGTTTTACACAAACATTTTTTTTTTATACATTTTTCCGAGTCGTTCAGAGGATGAGGATGGACCTTTAAGGTTGTGGGCCTCTTCCTCTGTGACAATTTTTCTTTTGTTTCCTCCTTTTTTAATTCACACACTGCTTAAAGTAAGAAACACACGACCAAATGGACTAAAAATGTGTTACTCAGCAGCCAAATTTTAAAGAAAATCTTTGACAAGACAAACATTTTCCTGGATGACTGACAATTTAAACCATTTTATAAGTTTGAAAAACCTTTAAAAAAATCACTTTAAAGATTTTACAAGAAAGTCATTATCACTAGAAGACAAATAGAATTATGAAGGCGTTTTCATTATTTTGAATATAAAAGAAAGATAAACTGAATAATTGTTAAAAACGAGGGCCTTTTCTAACATCAGCCCTTCAATTTGATTTTCATTTTGCTCATTCAAGATCAAAAACAGGAATTAATTAAATAATTCAGGAGTGAGATCAAGATGTTTTGAGTGCTTTAAAATAAAGTGATGAGCCAACAGGACACCCCTCCTGTTTGTGACATGTGCTCGTGTTAATAATAGCTGCCGGTTACATGGAAAATGTTTCAGTGTCTCGACTTGATGACTATGATGGCTTCTCCCTTTATGCCCTTCAGCTTGTCTGAGTTGAAGTCCACCATGAGCTTCCTGACCCCGGTCCTAAAAGGTGTGAAGGGCACTTTCACAGACACCTTCTCACCAGGAGGAATGGCATGACTGAGAAAAAAAACAACAATTATAATCACTTCTCTCAGTCTAATGTGAATTACAGAGGATAATCAGATTTGAGACTAACAAAAGTTACGAGCAAAGCCTGGGATTTGGTCCCAGAAACCTACGTGACATAGATGTGGGTCTCGGGCAGCAGGCCAGACCCCTCCAGGGTGAACATTCCTCTCTTCAGAGAGTCCGGCAGAGGATTGGTGAAGGAGACGTTTGCTGACACCGGTTTCCGAACAATAGTCATTCCAGTAATCTGAAAAACCAGGAGACACTTTTGTCTAAAATAGTTCAGACAAAAAGAAAGGTCTTACAGGGCCTGGTGCACTGTCTTCCA
>JARVLU010000002.1:8477790-8491174 GCA_031762415.1 Simpsonichthys santanae | reverse complement strand
TTTGAATGTCCAGAGGACCAGACTTAGCTTTTTTAGATTTTTCTACCTGGATTATTGAGCATGCATCAGGGTGTTATAAATAACATTTTCTGTCTTATTTTATTATTGCATTGTACAGTGCGCCAAATGGTGACATTTATGTTTGAGTTCTATGTTGTACCTTTTTAAATAAAGTTAATTCATTCATAAATAAGGTTAAATCAACTCTATAAGAGTGTGAAACATCTGTGCTCAGTGTGAAATTTGGATGTAATGGAGCATTAACACATCATGTCCTCAACCTGTGAGAGAACTGATGCCAGGATGTACAGAAACATGTTGGATTCCTCAGACTGCTGAAGATAAAGAGTACAGAAGTGAAACACAAATTAAACTTCAGATTTATTAACTTCGCTTAGCTGATGTCGCTTCAAACACATTTTAATTTCCCCAGAAGAACAAACTTCTAGTGTCTCGACCAACTTTTACCTCCAGCCTGCAGAGCTTGTTACCAGACTTCTTTCTCCCTGTGACGTTTAGAGGCTGAACACCTTTCTTACAAAGTTCACAACAAAAAGGGGGCGGGACTAACTGCCTTCCAACCATACATCTCACCCAGACCAACGCTTCATTCAGTCAAATCCCTACAAACATGTTTGTTTCCGTGATACTCCTATGGCTCTGTGTTTGGTTCATCATCCTCCAGCTCAAAGCCCGGAGGCCCAAGAACTTCCCCCCTGGACCCCCTACCCTGCCGGTCCTGGGGAACCTTCTGAACATAAACTTGGAGAATCCGCTGCAGGACTTTGAGAGGGTAAGAGAAGTCATGACTTTTTGGATTTTACTCTTTAAATGTTGCAGCACTGATTGGATTGTTATTATTATAACTGAAGGGTGAAATAAATACCCAAGAGCTGGTTTTTGATCTGTTGGTGTTGGGACTCTCGTTTCTCTGCAGCTTTGTTGCTTCAACAGTTTATACAAGTACAGCATGAACTGTTTGCACGCTTGGAGTGCTGCCAGCCAACACAACAGGTCATACTTTTTCAAACTGCAGCTCCTGGTGTGTTAGTGCAGACAATTTCACTAAAATATCCACAGAGGAGCAGAACAATCTTTGCACAGCAGGGTTGGGTTATATGGACCTTGCAAAGTCCGGACCCTACCTGGATCTACCTCAGACTGCTCCTACCTGGCTCATGTGAGCGTTTTATCTAATCCAGGCTCCAGAGAGCAGATTGCCTCCATATATGTTGTGTATAAAGCCAACACACACACGCACGCACGCACGCACACTGTGTTATGTCATCTTTAGTCTTAATGGTCAGTGACCCACAATGGACTGTGCTCCACAGTAAAAATCTATGAGGCTTCTGATCAACATGTTGAGAAATGAGCAGCTTTTAGGTGATTTTAGTGCACAGATTGTTTTTGCTTTGAATTCAGCTTAGTGGTTAAAAAATAAAAAAAATTAACTCTCAGTTATTATCATCAATAAAGCTTTCTGAATGTTTTTTTTAACGTCTAAACATAAACACCAGAAGAGACCAGGAGCGGTTGCACCGAAGACAAACAAGATTCCCTTTCACAGATAGTGTCAAACAGTCAGAGTCACTCACATCTGAACTTGTTCTCTTCTAGCTGAAGAAGTCTTATGGAAATGTCTACAGTCTATTCCTCGGCCCCAAACCTGCCGTGGTCATCAACGGGCTGAAGGTCATGAAGGAGGCCATCGTCATTAAGGCCACAGACTTCGCTGGACGGCCTCAGGACATGTTTATTAATGACGTCACCCAGAGAAAAGGTAGACCTGACGCTTCATGGGACAGTTGGGACTTGGCTCATGATATTAACTAGAGAAATTGCATTTCCTGCAAAAATACAGCATGCTTTTTGCAGGAGAACTTGCAAAAATACCGCTGAAATTGGTTTACAAAAACATACTGAAATGATAAATGGACTCTACTACTACAGCACTTTTCTATCTTATCAAGCTACTCACAGCTCTTTGCACTACAATCTGTGCACTCATTTACTCATTCATAAAGCACTCTACTAGATGTCTGCGAAGACTAATCAGTGCATTGATGGGACACACATCAGAGGTAATGAGGGGTTTAGTGTCTTGCACAAGAAAGATGCCAAAAATATACAGAAGATAAATAGACCATAAGACAGGACGACACAGAAAGTAAGGAAATTAAAAGAAGTGTCTTAAAGTACAGTTAAGGTATCATTGCCTAATTTGATCTCAGTGAATAAAAGTGTGTAAAAAGGGAACTATAGATGTTGAATGTATGATATATTTATGCCTGGGAAGGGCCTGACCTTATCGGTGAATGCAAAATAAAGAACATTTAACATTTAATTCCAATTGCACCTCTCAAATCACTGAAACAGTGGGACAAACTCTATGAGACACAACCTGTGGTCAAATAGTCAAAACTTTAACTCATGTCAGCTTGTCCCAACGTTGTCTTTGTTCTTATACTTATAAGAAAATATTCCAGTATTGCTCACTTTCACCAAGATACAGATCTGTGACTAACTAACTAAAATAAATAAGCTATTTAGAGAAAACAATTCAGTAAAAAGTGAACAGGTTTTGTTTTTTTTTTTTTTTTTTTTTAAACTGACGTATTTTTCACCAAGGCTTTACAATGCTGGTCTTCAATTAAAAGTGAGGATACAGTTTCTTCAAGAAAAAGTGTATTTAAATTATGTTTTACTGACAGCCATGATTGTCATTGTCATTAATGTCATATGGTGACTCCTACTTTAAGATACAGTATATTTGTCATAAGGTGCTGAGTAAAATAAAAATACTGACTCAAACATGAATAAAAATAAGTGAAAAACTACTAGAAATTAAATTAATTTACTGTGTTTTCACATTATTTTATGGTTTTCTTGACTAAAGCTGGTAAACTGAAGCAACGTCTGCCATTTGTCTTTCTCCACTCCTCTGGACGATATTGATTTACTAAAATGCCCAACTTTCCTAAACATTGCCTTCTGTTTGAATCAAGTGTTTAATGTCCGTTCTTTGTGTCACATGCTGTTTGGTAGGGCTGATTCTGGCGGATTATGGGCAGAGCTGGAAGGAGCATCGCCGCTTCGCTCTGATGACTCTGAGGAACTTCGGTTTGGGGAAGCAGTCCATGGAGGACAGAATTCACGACGAGATCCATTACACAGTTAAAACGCTGGAGCAAAGCGTTGGTACGTCACCTGTCAGTCCACTGAACCACACGTAGCGTGTTGCAACAGTTTCTGTACTGGTGTTTGAGTCTCTGTGGAGTGCTGTCATAGTTAATCTGTTTGAAATATTCCACAGGTGAGGCCTTCCATCCTCAGGTGATGTTTCATAATGCGGGCTCCAACATCATCTGCCAGGTTCTGTTTGGTACGCGCTACGAGTACGATGACAAGATGATCAAAACCATCGTTCAATGCTTCACGGAAAATTCCAGACTAGCCAACGGCCCGTGGACCATGGTGAGTCTGTAAGGTGATGAAACTGAGTCAGATCCTGGATTACGACAGGTGATATGTCCAACATTTCTTCACAGTATTTACAGGTCAGCTGCAGCTCCAGGTAGGTTTTCCTATGGGGTGTTATTGATTCTTTATGTTTCCACCACAGATCAAGGATCTGAAATGCATTCAGGAGAAAGCATCCTAAGCTTCTATTTCACTGGGCTTGGACTATCCATCCATCCATCCATTGTTTTTTACCCACTTTATCTATTTTGGGTCTCGGGGGTCGCTGGTGCCCACGTCCAGCAATCATTGTGCGAGGGGCGGGGTGCACCCTGGACAGGTCACAAGTCCATCACAGGGCCAGATAGAGACAACTGAGACAAACAACCATTCACTGTCTCACTCACACCTAGAGGCAATTTAGAGTTACCAATCAGCCTAACATGCATGTTTTTTGTCTGTGGGAGGAATCTGGAGTACCCAGAGGAAACCCACGCATGCACGTGAACATGCAAACTCCATCCAGAAAGGCACCCAGACCGGGATTTGAACTGGCGACCTTCTCGCTGAGAGGCAGCAGCTCTACCAGTTGCACCACCATGCTGCTGGGCTTGGACTAGTTAAAGGCAAACAATTACAAATTTTCACTTTGATTCAATCTGTACTGAAAACAAGATCCCCACCCCCCCACCCCACCCCCCAAAAAGGAAGAGGGACACCACTGGTCTCTGAGGGCGTTTACGACACATTTCGCCCAGACGTTTAAATGTTTCAATGCATAAATGGCACGTGCCCAGTATGACACATTTCATTGGGCACTTTTAAGTGGGAATATGGAAATTTCCAAGCTTTTCTAGTGTATACGATGTATACAACATATCACGTAGACTACACCACTGGTTTAAACAACTTTAAGTCAGCTAATGAAGGCCTATCGTGAAGAATCTGTTAGGCCCACTATTGGCTTACTATATGTACACATGACAAAACTTGATTGGTCGATCTTCAACTGGAAAGAACGAGAATATGTTTCACCAACGTTTTGGTCCCTCGAGCAACCTAAGGAGTGAAATTAAATTACATTGTTGGAAAAAAATTAACTTAACTTAATCCCTCATAAAGAACCACACTCGACAGCATGAGCTCGATTTTTTAACCAGCATTTTACTTGCAAGGACTCATTCAAGACACATTACATGCATACAGGTAGCTACATAATGCATGGATCATCTCACTGAATGAGCAACAAATAGCGTTTGCTGCAGACTTTTATACAGCAGCAGAGTCCAGCGGGTGTTCCATCATATGCCACAGTCAGACACAGAGTCATGATCCATGGCTGCCGGCGAGTCGGCCTACAGACTAAGACAAGAGAATATTTTGGGCATGTTCTCAAAGCAAGGGGGTAACAAAGCTCTCAGCCATAATATAATAAAGATATCCATACCCCAAATTCTCTAACACAGCCTGAGGCAGGTACGATGTGGACAACAAAATACTGTTCACAGCTTAAACATGGTTTTGTAAGCTGTGGCTGCCTGGCTATCCAGATATGACTAAAGTTAAAGAAGATGTCTTTGAACTTTGAGGTTTAGTCGCAAGTTCAATTCAGTGAGACCGAACAGAAGATTTGCCTTCCCGCCTCCCCCCCCCCCCCCCCCACACACACACAATTTCTAATTGGTCAAGTATCCAAAGCACTGTATTTTAATTATTAAGCTTTATCAAATTTCAGATTTACAATAAATTGTACAATGGGAAAGGCTCGTAAAGCGACGGTACAACTCTGAGCAGCTGAAGAATGTGTTCAGCGTGAGAATTTTTGTTGGTTACATTCTAATGAAATATTGGATGAAAACTAAATACTTTAAATGCTTTTAATGGTTTATGCAGAATCAAAATGCAATATATTTGGAAATTTTTAAATTAATTTTTATTTTTCTTTACAGCTCTATGACTCCCTTCCTCTGATTCGAAACCTGCCATTGCCATTCAAGAAGGCTTTTAAAAATGTAGAGGTAAAAAGATTTGCCCTCAACTGTTTCTTATTAACACACTGTCCTTTATTTATTTAGTTATTTCTTCTGATTGAGTATTGATCTATGAAAATAAGTTCAATTTTACATTCCTGACCAAGTCCACATCAGCGCTTTTATGTACCATTTATTTACAAAAACTTCTACAGTAGAAGAGACGGCCTGGGTGGCTGATTCCTCCCTTCTGGGTGCTTCAGATCCAGGATACAGTGTAGTCCAGTTCTTTAGCAGAGTTTCTGTTTCTCTGTGCAGAAAGATGTTGTCCAGCCATCCTGAGATGTTTCTGTACAATCATTGTTCAGTCAAATCAAAAACACAGGAGTCTCTTTGTGCTGCTGCAGACATAAATAACCCATTTTAATAGTCTAAGAATGAAGACTAACAAAATAAAAGCTTGTTAGTTTGAAGCACTGTCAGCCCATTTACACAGCTTTAGTCTCCTTTAACACTCTGTTGCAGTCAAATTGTTATGTCTTGTCCTTTCTTTGGAGCATCTTCTTTCGGCTTTTCCCTCTTCAGTGGTCGGCACAGCGAGGCATCCTCCTCTACCTCACTCTGTGCTCTGCATCCTCTGTCCTCACTCCAGCTACCTTCATGTCCTCTCTTAGAGTTGCAACCCTCAGTCCTACATTCTTCACTTTCCTCTTCTCCCTCTGTCTCCTGACACGTTTCTCTCCTCATGGTCTTCGACTAACAGTAGCCCAATTTCCGCTGGCAGCCAGTTTGTCAGCAGTACCGGTGGCAGTCGTCATTAACCCGGGCCTCAACCGATCTGGTATGTTTTTTTTTTTTTTGATGAACTCGCATTATGCTTTTGGCAAAAGTGTTTTGCATCGGATGCCATTCCTGATACAACCCTCACCATTTACCCGGGATTGGGACCGGCACAAGAGATACACTGGCTTGTGCTCCCTAGTGGCTGGTTGCACCTTTTTTTGGAGCATGAGTGTTACAATGTCACTTGCTGCTGTTTTCATATGTCAAGCTTACAGAAAATCTGTGAATTTATTTAATAGCATTCAGAAACATTAGACTATATTGCCTAAATATACTCTTATTAAAAAAACAATCATTCAAATTTTAAAGAGATGACAAAAGATTGAATAGAAATAAGCTGGAATGTCCACTAATATGAGTGATTCATCGTCTCCGTCTTGCAAAAACTTGTGTGTGTTGTATTTTGTGTTAGGATTCCAGTAAAATGCATAACAAGGTCACAATGTAGCACTTTTCAAGATGGTGGCACAAAATCTTGCCTCATTAACATGGATAGTGCCATGGCTGTCTATAATTCCATTTTAGTAGCACAGCCAGAACCATCAGACTCAAAGAAAGTTTCTTTCTCACAACCTGAATCATATCAATTTAGTAAAGACTGTATGAGTGGAATAAACAATTTATCATATTTCCAATTTAGACTTGTCAAAATCTCATCATCCCTTTGGTGGAAGAGTTCAAGAAGACTAGGGTTCCTGGAGAGCCTCGACACTTTGTTGACTGTTACCTGGATGAACTGGATAAGGTGGGTAAAGGAAATGTTAATGAGTAATTAATGTTCATCAGATTGTTTGAAGAAGAGATGGATATGCTAATTATAAAACTAAATGAAACAAAACACTATATGGCTAAAAATATCAAAAGGCTAGCTAAATGCAAGAAAGAAAAAAAAAAAAAAAAAAACTCTTAACTCTTAAAAATGTCCAAAAAACAAGAGGGTGATGAAAAGCAAAAAAAAAAAAAAAAAAAAAAAAACTAATTAAAATCATTAACTATTTTTAATAATTATAAAATTGTTAATTAATTATTATAATTGGTGACAGATAATGACAATAGGCTACCTAAACGTCGCCAACGGCTAGCAAAAAACTTTAAAGTAGCTAAATATTAGGTAAAATCTAAAATAAGCAAAGTAAGAGAAAAGAAGCCAAACAGCTAAAAGAAGACATAAGATAAACATAAAAACAGAACGAGTAGCCAAAGCAGATTTTTTTTTTTTTTTTAAAGGGATCAAATCTTTTACGGTTTTGAAAAAAATCCAAATGGATTTATATGGTAGAAATAATTGCAAATATTTCAAAAAGGTTTTTTTCCCCCCTTCTTTTGGCTGCTCCCTGCGTGGTTGCCACAGCGAACTAATAACTCTCACAAAGATTTGGCAATTTTTTTTTTTTTTTTTTTTACACAAAATTTCCTTGATGACGCAACCAGACTACCGAGTTACCACAGCCTGTGTGGAGCAGAGAGTTGCTATAGGGCATCCAAATGAGCAGATGGTGGGGGTTAAGTGCATTGCTCAAGGGACCAGGGTGGGGCAAATGAGGGTGGGGGCAGGTGTGGATGCTTCACCTATTCCACCCACATTTTTGATGTTGTCAGTACCGGAAGTTGAACCGGTAATCTTCCGATGACAGGCCCATCTTCTCTAACCTCTGCACCACCACTCCCACACTGCATTTTCTGCCATTTTTTTGCAATTTCAAAAGTATAAAATAAAAACAAATTAAAAAGCATCGAGCTCCTGAATGAGCTGGAAATTTTGTTTTATGAACGCCTAAAATAACCCAAATTTTGGATTTACCTTCCAACTATTGTTCTGTTTTCAGAAAGGTGACGGCAGTTCTTCATTTTCTGAGGATCAGTTGATCATGTATAGTCTGGACCTTCACTTTGCTGGAACCGACACCACCTCCAACACCCTGCTAACTGCATTTTTATACTTGATGACTCATCCACATGTACAAGGTATGCCGGCATATTTACATGAGCATGGGTATGCATTTTAGTTGGTCCGACCGACCATTGTCGTTCCATCTTTAATGGTCCACAAACCCTTTTAGTTATTTGGGGGGTAATTGCTTTATAAGTAAACTAACCCTAAGATTCCCCCTGGGACTAATAATGTGTGTGTGTGTGTGTGTGTGTGTGTGGGGGGGGGGGTTGCTCAAAAGACTTGTCAAACTGTTTATGTTTTCGGCAGTTTTTATGTACTCAAGTAAGGACATAGAAATAAATGTATCTGTGATTGCAGCATTGGCTCATGTCTAGAGATTGGGCATCTGATTATTCAGTAAAGTAGCCCTCCTGGCACTGAACATCATACAGGTCCACAATAATACCCTGTTTGTGCAGGGGGACTGGATCTTTGGGATGAACCAGTCTTTGCCGTAATATATTTTGGGGTTTGAAAGCCACTGGGTTGTCAAGTTTCGAAATTAAATGTCAATTTCTCTGAAACTCCCCGTTTGGGTCCACATATACCAGCAGGAGAGACACAGGAGATTGGCCAAAAAGATTTTGAAATATATTTGCAAAAACTCAAATTACTGCAATTCTGGGCCATAAAAGAGGTCAACAGAACAAAAATTAACTAAGGTACACAAATGGGAAACTAAAGCATCACTGATTGAGACAAGAGGGAAACTTATAAAGTAGCTGATCAGGCCATTCTTACACAATGGGGAAACAAATTAAACAGAGTAAATTACAAATTGTGTTGGCATCAAAACATAATTTATCAAGTAGTGCTAAATAGTTACCTAAAATATATTTACAATAAATTTTATCTAGACAAATATACATGTGAAAGAAAATCAAATTACAAGATTTAACTTCTCCCTCTGCAACATGGTACAGCCCAGTTAGACTGATATCTAGATGTGATGCAGCTGGGCTGTTTACAGTGAGTAGCAGGACTTGAGCAGCATCTCCACAGGAACTGGCAACTCAAAGAAACAAAAGTTAAATCATTGGCAAAGGAAGTTAACTAAATGTGTGTACTCCAAATAGTAAGCAACTATTTTAATGTTGCTAAAATGTGAAAATTTGATTGTGAGGCTGATGGTCCTCCCTTTGCATGTGACCAATTAGTATTGACTGTCATGAGCAAACTATTTGATCCACTATGAGAAGGTAATGTTTATAAAACTGAGATGGTTGCAGCTCCTCAGACTGAAGTCTTTAGGATAAAAGACAAAATGTTTCAACAAAGTTAAATCTGTCCAGAGGACCTGACTCAACCTTATTAGATTTATCTATCTGGATTATTGAGCAGTCATCAGGACACAGGTTCAAGCATATTTCACCGGTTTTGTCCTCCCCTCACTGGCTCCCTGTGCATGTCAGAATTGATTTTAAAATTCTCCTGTTGACATTTAAGTGCATTAACGGCCTTGCCCGTATACCTATTTGACCTACTGCAACCTTATGTTCCTTCTCTGGCTTTGAGATCATCTGACCATCTGACCTGCTTTTGGTTGTACAAAACCAGGTTGAAGCTTAGAGGAGATCGGGCTTTTTCGGTCATTGGCCCTAAACTTTGGAACAATCTGCCCATCAATATTAGACAGGCTACTTCACTTCCTGTTTATAAATGTCTCCTGAAAATACACCTGTATTCATCAAGATTTAACACAGTATGATCTGATTAATTATCCCAATAGTTGCTCCTTGTTTTTATTTATTTATTTATTTATATGATTTTAATTTTATCTTGTTTTTTAATTTATTGATGCTGTGAGTTTATTGTTGAACACTTTGGTAACAGTTTCTGTTAAATGTGCTTTATAAATAAATTTGACTTGACTAATATCAGCTGTGATATTGAGAGGCTTAAATATTTTATATTTATTTTTCAGAACGATGTCAGCAGGAGATAGACAGGATGCTGGAGGGGAAGGACCGAGTCAGTTTTGAAGACAGGCACAACATGCCTTACACACAGGTAAAACAAAAAAAAAAAACATCTGACACTAGTGTTAGACAATGAGATATTCTCACTGTGTTCATTTGATACTGTATTGTGTATGGAAATCAGTTTGTTCAGCGTTTTATAAACTTGGACTAATATCAATAAAAACTTTGATTAGCCATATATCATATGGTCCAGTACTCACGTAGTACTTACTGGGTACATACTGGGTACCTACTGAGTATGTATTAGGTATGTCCCTCATTTATCATGGGGGTTCCGTAACTGTGAAATAGGAATTGTAATACAAGTAGTAAGTAGTAGATTATATACATGTATACTGTGTATATAGGCGTTTTAAACCCTTCCCACACTCTTGCAATATTTTTAAACAATGCTTCTATACACTAAATTTACTACCTGCAAGCGCTCTCAGCCATGGTGTAATGTATTATTATTTAATATAATTTGGACATTGAAAGGAAATGCTTCCTGTTAGCATAAACATATTCATCCTGCATTGGTGCTTTAATCTCAAAGTGTTGATAGCTCAGATTACATTAGAAAAACTGGCTTTCACTGCAAATTGTGCTTTAATGTTGGCCTGTTCAACTGCATTGTAGGTAATTTGATATGCCTGGTTGACATGTGGATAATTCCATCTCACACAGTTGGCACGGCTCGGTTCAGGGTCCACTGGCACAGTCCTGATCAGTCTACTCATTCTGGAATAGCCCTGTTGCCAGGAACACCAGTGTGGTCAGCAGCTTTATGTGTATGAGCAGCGCACAGCTCCTCGCTGTGTCACACTCCAAGACCAGACGCAGCTCCAAGCATAGTTCCAAAAGTACAGTATTGGCCTTAGAAGCTTAAACAGATGATCAGCCTGTCGTCATCGTGGGCCAGAAAATCCTCCCTGTCTCTTGAGACACACTTTCTGCGTATTGCACCATTTGCTATATCCTCTAAAAAGGCTAAAGCCGTTGTTGTTAAAGGTATTTTCTGCACCACTTCATGCATGATTTTATGTTCACTAATATAATTGCATACATGTGGATGAATTAATTGTTCATAGTGTGTGTCTAGTGTGTACAATAATAGTTTTCTCATCATTAACAGTCTCCTAGTATCACCTCTTGGTGTCCCCAATGGACCAAATATCCATAGAAATGTGCGTACACCCGCCATGAAGTTGGTTTAGGGCTGCGCACATTTCCATGGCCATTTCGTTCTTGATGCATCTGAAGTTGTGCGTGAAAAGAGAAGCACGCCATGTTTTAATGCATACGCATCATTTGTACTTTAGGCTCCTGGTACTTCGATGGAAAGTATTGAGCTGCATTATGAATAGCTACCAAACTTTATACTAACAAAAATAATTATACAAGTCAGTTCACTCCTAAGTAATGTCTTTATCCAGGCTGTGATCCATGAAGTTCAGAGAGTTGCCAACACGGTTCCCCTCAGTGTCTTCCATTCCACGACCAAAGACACAGAGCTGATGGGATATGCCATTCCCAGGGTGAAAGACATTCAATCTAAATCTATTTTTACAGGAAGTGCAAAGCATCCTTTATGACTTTAGATGTTTTCTCTCAGGGTACGTTGATCATCCAGAACATGATGTCAGTGCTGAGGGAGGAGGGTCAGTGGAAATTCCCTCACGAGTTTAATCCTGAAAACTTCCTGAGTGAGCAAGGAGAGTTTGTCAAGCCAGAGGCCTTCATACCTTTCTCTGCAGGTAAACATGCGTGAAACAATGTCTCATAAAACAAAACCCATCAAAAATCATGTTGAGGTCCTTTTCTTGTGTTTCAGGTACTCGGGTATGTCTCGGAGAGGGTCTGGCCCGTATGGAGCTCTTCCTGATGATAGTGACCCTGCTGAGGAAGTTCAAGTTCATTTGGCCAGAGGATGCTGGAGAACCGGACTTCACTCCAGTCTTCGGTGTCACTTTATGTCCAAAGCCATACAGCATGAAGGTCCAGCTGAGATCAAAACATTGAGGTGCTTGTCAAAACAAGCTACCTCAGGGGATTTCTGAGCTATCAAAATAAAAGCATTAACAAATTCTCAGGTAGGTCTGGCCATCGTGTTGTATTTCTCTCGGCTGCCCCATCCTGCTGGGGTCCTCCTGCAGAAATAAACATTTGTCTTCTTTGTCTCAATGCTGGCATAATTCATAAACAATATACTGTTTGCATTCCTGAATAAAAGTATCTGAAGATTTCAACAGTGTGTTTTTTTACTTTGTTTTTGACATCATGGCAATCTTTATAGTTTATTAGTTTGTGTGTCATATAGAGCTAAATGCAGATTTTTATTTATTTATTTATTTATTTATTTATTTACTTTTTTATTTTATTTTATTTTTTTTACTGTACGTCAATTCAGGTGTATTATACCACCTTCTTTTTATACATTTCATTTTTATGTTTGGGGAGCAGATGTTGGGAGTTAAGGGCCTTGCTCAAGGACCCAGAGTGGGGCAAATAAGGATGGAGGCAGGTGTGCACGCTTGACCATGCCTACCCACATTTTGATGTCAGTTTGGGGAGTTGAACCAGTGACCTTTCAATCACAGGCTCACCTTCTCTGGCTTCTGTGCCACCACTCCCCCGAAGAATTTAAAGCATGTATTCATGAATTAAAAAAAAAAAAAAAAAATCAAGGAAAAGCACAGTTGTGTTGATAAATATTTTCAACACTTTATGAGGAGGATGGATGCACAAATGGATTCATCTTGGATGGCCTTATGTTTTTTTTTTTTTTTTGGTCCAACTCCCAATCAGTTCATGCGTTACAGTATTTCTGGTTAATGTCACGTTTGCAGGTTTGGTCACTTTGTACCAAGATTTTTGGGGAAAAAAAGAAGTCCTGTGTGGCAGGGAGGTGTTTTTCCTCCTCAACAGCTGTGGACCATCTTTTTAATTAGCCCCCTGCTGTAGTTAAGGTCCAAGGCTGCCAGCGTATGACACTGGCAGAAAGGAGGAAAGATTAATAACATGACTAAGATTTGGACGCACGAGACTTAATTATTCATTGTTTCAAATAAAGAAACACAACACTGGAAAATACGAGCACTGCAGACAAAATGAAACATTACAACATGTCATGAAGGAATGTCAGAAATATGGACAAGAATGTAACTACAGGTAGTCCTCGGTTTACGGCGGACTTGGTTTACGGCGTTTCGCGT
>JARVLU010000002.1:8440662-8459876 GCA_031762415.1 Simpsonichthys santanae | reverse complement strand
ATTTACAGTTATATACTGGTTGAAAATAGCCCTGTGAGAAATTCATAGCAAAGTAAGTAAAAAGTTCATAGAATTAAAATTCAAATAGAAGTTCAAATTATTTAAAACAGAATGAACTATGGCTATAAAGATCATTTAAACAAAGGTGTTTTTTTTTTTTTTGTTTGTTTTTTTTAACTCCACTCCTAAAAAGAATCGGAATGGAAATCGATGGGAAAGGAATCAAAACAAAGAATCAGAATTGGAACCGGAATCGTTCATATTCAAACCATGTCCAACCCTACTTGGCACTATGTACGTAAATAAACTGAATTAAATTGATTTGTGAACATAGAGTTTCAGGCTTAGGTGTGTAATAAAATATTATGATCAACTGAATCAAATGCAGCACTGAGGTCTAACAGGACCCGTGTAGACACCTGTCCATTGTCAGAGAACATGAGAATAGCATTAGAAACTTCACCAGTGCTGTTTCTGTGCTATGATGAGCTCCAAATAATTAAAAAATAAAGTTAATATTTATAATAAGATTAAAACCCCAACTTCTCGTCTAAAACGTATAAACTTCTAAACTGTATCTGAAACAAAAAATCTTGTTTTCTTTGTTATATTGTAAATTGACATGCATGTTATATGTTCTAATATTTTAGTGTGGAAGAACAAATAAAAATAAAATAATAGGTATATAATCATATATTACTAAATTGTGTTTTATTTCTCATGTTTTAAGTATTTCTCTTTATCTGCTCTTTCAGTTTTGTGTGCAACCTTTTCTGCTCTTCTTCTATTCCAGACCCCCATGGTCACCATCTCTTTGGACAGAGGAGGCCTCGCAGAACCAGAGATGAACTCATGTCAGCGGACTACCTGACCTTCGCCTCACACATACACACAATATACACACAATATAAAATACACATCAGCTACATAACCATACACTCCCCTATGTAAGTACATACATGTTCTCATTCACTCACAAGGTGTGCACGCTCACTTAGTATCTACCCTTGACCCCCCCCCCCACATCAGTTTTAGTACTCTATTACTACTACTATTACTTTGTTCATTTTGTTACTCTTAGGAAATGTTAACAGTGTGCAGAGACATATTCCTGCTGTTATAGTTGATTTTTATTGTTTAAACATTAATAAATATGTAAAATGAAACAGTAACTGTCCCTGTTTTTAATGTAATCTTGATAAAATGTTATTGTCTTTGATCTCTGAGCTGGAAATGTCCCCAGATTTCACTTCACAAATCTGGTCACCTTGTTCTAAGACCTACCAATACTTCCAATAATTGTAGTGTATAGTTTGTGTCTACACCACTGATATTGGTATTTGGATAAGTATACAAGGTCTCTAGCAGTTTACAAAATAAGCAACTATTATTCCAAATATTTTTTAACCAAGTTCACTAATCTTTATAAAGTAAACGTATACTGTACTCTCTTAATGCAAATGTATCATGGATATATTAGGACAGAAATTATGTTCTTAAGACTTGGTACTTTACATAATCCAAACAGAGACATTTAGTGTTTTTCAGTAAACTACTGGTGGCATCCTCCTTCTCAAAATTACAACCAGCTTCAAATACCCAGAAAACATTTCTCCTTTTAATAAAATAGGTTGAAGCTTTAAATACTCTGTGTGCATTAATCTCCTAAATAAGCCACATTTTGGGCAGTGGCTGCTCAGCTATAACGTCTTTACGTGGTCTAGTTCCAGATTAAATTTTTTTCAGCTTTTTTCTGTTGCATTTATTTTGTTTTGGTGGGTTTTGGAGTTTCCATCATGCACGTGTTTGTGGTGCGTTTGCACCTGTTGGCCACCACTGGTTATTTATTCGAAGTTCTCACTATTAATAGAAAGAGTCAAAGTGCAGGACTGGAGCAGTCTGCGCTGTCACCTTCCCCTCTTCAGTTCAGTCCAGTCCAAACTGTCATCATGTTCATCTCCATATTTCTGCTGTGGCTCTGTTTTTTCTTTATCCTCTTTCATCTCAAACCTCGGAGACCCAAGAACTTTCCCCCAGGACCCCCCATACTACCAGTACTGGGAAACCTGTGGTACCTGACCTCAAAGAACCCCTTGAAGGACTTTGAGAAGGTAAGAATACCAAATTATATTGTTTTTTTTTTTTTCTTTGAAATATAATTTCAAACTGAAATGATATATAATAGAACCTTTAATATTTTTTTTTATGGAGACAGTGTTCCCAAGCTGTGTTCCACCTGTATTACAGGTCCAAATGAACTCTGTTCACCTCCACTGATTAGTCAGCATATAACAGAGGAATTCGTGTAGTTAAATAAAATATCAGCATGGAACTTTATATTCTGTGGATCTTTTACACTTTACAATCCAAACAGAGCACTGAAATCTTCTAGTCGGATGCTTTTAGTGCAGCCAAGAGCTAAAATAAAGCATTGAGGGGATCAGGCCCTCAGACTCTGGAACTCCCCAACCATTGATATTTATGCTGTAGAATCCATAAATCCTGCCTGAAAACTCATTTTCACATTGGCTTTTAATTCAAATTTGTGTTCCATCAGAAAATTTTAAGTGTGCTATTTTCTTGTTTTAGTATGTTCTTAGCCTTTTTTATTTTGTTTTTTATTTCTACTTGTGTTTTTTTAATGTTTGATCTTTAAAAATTGACATTGACATAGATAGTGACAGCTTGACCCAGAGGTGCGTGACTGAGGAACGGTCTCTTTGACCTAAACCCAGATGGTGTTCTGTTGTTAGACGTCTGTGCTGGTCATTGTTTGTCCATCACAAACACTATGTTTGAACATAAGGGTGTCCATAAGGCACCAGGACACCCTAGGCCTCAGATCAATGATAGACTTTGTAGTCGTGTCATCTGATCTGCGGCCTTATACTCGTGTGTGTGGGTGTGGTGGGGGGGAGGGGGGGGGGAGGTGAGCTGCCAACTGATCACCACCTGGTATTTAGCTGGATCAAGTGGTGTGGGGGATAAGCTGAACAGACTTGGTAGACTCAAACGTGGGGTGAAGTTTTATGGGAATGCCTGGCAGAAGAACCAGTCAGAAGAATCTTCAACTCACATCTCAGAGAGAACTTTAGCTACATCCCAGTGAAGGCAGGGACAGTGAGTCTGAGTGGGCTACGATCCACGCTTTCATTTCTGAGGTGGCTGACTTGAGCTGTGGCCGAGGTCACCAGTGTAGTTAAAAACTCATGGTACACTGTGAGTATAGGATTGAAGGTCCATTGTCATGGGTCATTCAGTTCCTGTACAAGCAGTGTGAAAGTCTGGTTTTCATTGCCAGCAATAAGTCAAACCCATTCAGGGTGTGAGTTGGACTCTGTCAGTGCTACCTATTGTCACAGCTTCTGTTCATAACTTTTATGTACAGAATTTCTCAGTGCAGCGAGAGGGCGGTGGGAGTCCAGTTTGGTGACATTAGGATTCCACCTCTGCTATCTGTGGATGATGTGGTCCTGTTGGCCTCATTGCATCATGATCTCCAGCTCTCGCTGGAGTGGTTTACAGCCGAATGTGAAGTGACGGTTGTGAAGATCAGCACCTCCAGATGGTCATGGTCCTCCGTCAGCTGTATTGCATATTTTGCGCTGGTCCATTGTGGTGAATATGGAGTTGAGCTGCAAGAAGAAGCTCTTTGTTTACTCTGGAACTTGTCCTAACCTTATGATGACAAACCTTTCTATTGTGACTACAAGTGGTCGAAATGAGTTTTCTCTAGAGTAGCGGGACTCTCCATTAGAGAGGGTTCGAGATGGTGCAGAGGTAGGGCAGCTGACTTGGGACCAGAAAGTTGCAGGTTCAATGCCCCACCATGCCCACATATCATGGGCATGTCTTATCTTGGCATGGCATGTGTTGAGCAAGACACCTAATCTCCAACTGCTCCCCAGACGCTTACATACAGTAGCTTCCCACAGCTCCATCTCGGTGTATCTCACATGTGATGGGTTAAATGCAGATAACTAATTTTGTCTTGGGAACATGTAATAATGACAACACATAGCACCTGTAGAGATAGTGTGAGAAGTTCAGTTGTCTGGGCGAGATTCAAAATGGAGCTGAGTGGCTGAGTGAAAGGAGCCAGCTGACGTGGCATCTGGAATGGATGTCCTCTGGATGTCTCCTTAGGGAGATTTTCTGGGCATGTCTGACTGGGAGGAGATGCTTGGGGAAGACCTGCAGAGACTGTATCTTTAACGAGAGACATGTGTCTCTGTCTGAACTTCCCTGTTCAAGTTGCTGCACCTGTGATTTGTGAACAAGTGGCAGAAAATGGATGGATAAAAACCAGAATAAGACATGATAGACTACTTTACAAATTAATTTGTTTTTTCTTGCAGCTGAGACAGTCCTATGGCAATGTCTACAGCCTGTTTCTTGGTTCCAAATCAGCTGTGGTTATCAATGGGTTTAAGGCCATGAAGGAGGCCATAGTGATCAAGGCCACAGACTTCGCTGGACGACCTCAAGATCTGCTCATCAACCATCTCACGCAGAATAAAGGTGGAGTTCAATTTTCTGATAAGATCATTTGTAATGATTTTTTTTTTCATTCAACCTTTATTTATACGGGTTAGTCTCATTGAGTCACAAGGACTCATTTTCAAGAGAGACCTGTTTTAAACAAACAAAAAAATCAGATAAGGTACAGACAACAATAAACAGTCATTAAAAGCATATAAAATGAAAAGTAAATTAATGTAGCAATATAAAACAAAATAAAAGCAAGCTAACAGGAACTTGTCTGCATCGATTTGTCCATTGAGCTTAAGAATTGTTTAAAATCCGTCAATGTAGACAGGTTCAGATTGTTTTGCAAGGAATTCCAGGTTACAGGAGCGAATGAACAGTATAATGAAAAAGTTTGACTGATGTTTTAGATGTAAATAAAAACAGAATGCAATCATTAAAAAATGTTCCAACATGTGCAAAGTTGTGTGTTTCATATAAGTAAATCTATTATGTCTGTGTTTTGGCTGCAGCAGCCATCTTGAATCATCCTCATCTGCAGAACAGCACATTTTTTGACTCAGTCGGTAAATGAAGACAAATGGCCCCAGATTTCTGCACTAAAGGATCTTTCTGTATTTTTTTTTTTTTTTTTTTGCTCTGCCTTTTTTTAGGAGTGGTTCTGGTCGATTATGGCTCCATGTGGAGGGACCACCGTCGTTTTTCTCTGATGACTCTGAGAAACTTTGGTCTGGGGAAGAAATCCATGGAGGAGAGAATCCACGACGAGATTCAGTTCACCATTAAAACCCTGGAAAAGAGTGTTGGTATATAATCTGTGTTCATACGACTAAAGCTTTAGTTGTGCTGCTGGTGTCATGTTCTACGTTTTAATTTGAGTTACGATTTCTACAGGTACAACTCTGAGTCCTCAGGTGATGTTTCATAACGCAGCTTCTAACATCATCTGTAAGGTTCTGTTTGGGACCCGTTACGAGTACGATGACGAGACGATCAAAACGATTATCAAGTGCCTCACAGAGCTGACTAAAATCGCCAATGGACCGTGGGCCATGGTGAGTCTGAAAAGGTTTTTCTGCGTCAGAAATGGGATTAACCATATTAGAATAATTTAATGTCTGATTGATTTAATGAATTTAACATCAGCCTTTTGGTTTTAGTTAAGTTAATGTTAAGCTTTATTCTGAGCAAGGTCATCGTTACAGGAAAAACAAACATCTGACAAAGTTGAGTCAGGTCCTCTGGAACTAGAATCCAAGGAGAGGAGCTCAATTAACTTAGATCCTCTGGATCTATGTTTCGTCATTCATCCAAAATACTTCTTCAGTCCAGTTTTTTTGATGGAAGACGTTTCAACAAAAAAGAATGGGTTCAGAGGACCTGACTCAACCAAGTTAGATGTATCTATCTGGATTATTGGGCATACATCAGAACAGACCACCTCAACTGCCTCCATTTGATGGAGAGGAGCAGCAGTTCTACTTCAAGTCTCTCTCTTTCCAATAATCAGACTTGAATTGAATTTCCTTACCTCCACACTGTTTACGTCTGGGTGCAGCCATGTGGTGCCATCATGTGACATCTCTGTAAATGCGCTCGTTTATTGTGGTGCCATGCGTCAACGCGATCAGGAAGTGGAGGTGCAGATGTACTTTGCAGTTTTGCTGTGCGGGCCATTCAGTGGTTGCGTTTGCCTTACGTCAAAATTGGCCCCTCGAAGCAGCCCGCTTTGAACCTCAAACAAGGTGGTCCCATAAATTGAGCTGAGTGGTGGTGTGCACTGAGGGTGGAGAGGCCCTTGACTGGTGGTGTGTTGTGCAGACCCGAGGAGAGTTGAGACGGAGGCAAAGCACCGTATCTAGTCTGGGCCTCAATTGCTGTATTTCAACCACCTGTGTATCAGCAACGCAACAGCAAAAACACACCTACTCTCCCAACACATGGCAAACACTTTAGAGCTGTTATGTAGTGTTGGGCGCTCTCAATTCAAAACCGTCTCAACCTGTCAGAATCGAGATGAGGCGGTGCCGGGAAATCAGCTGACTGGACCGCGAACCAGTCAAGCGATTCATTCCGACAACAAAACGGTTTGTGTTTCGGACGTCTCGTGTCGCGTGACTTCTTCCGCGCCAAAACAGGCTCCGAAGCAGTGGTCCCATGTGATTTTACTTCGGGATTCGAAGCATATTTTGATGCTTTTGTTTCACACTACCATCACTAGTCTCAACCCCACGCCAGTCTTTTGGATTCTCGACTTGCCTGTTACATTGTTGCCCATCTGACCATGGAATCGACCCACGTTTCTGGATTAATTACTACGCCGCATAGATTCTCCTTTTGAAATTCTTGGACCTCTGACTCGTTGGTATCAATCCCCTGCTGACTCTCGCCTCTGGACAGTAGTCTGGACCACATTCTGCTCCAACCAGCTCACACCTGTCTGCTCCAGTGACCTCATCCTGCCTGACCCCTCCAGGAAACACTCACCTATTCTACATAATAACGTCATTCTGTTCACCTGCCTGCTCACAGAAACTGTCAGTCCACTGACCTTACGTGTCTCTACAGATTGGACTCGCCCCAGGACCTTGACTACCACCAGCAGCATTTTATAAATAAAACCTTTAAACCATTCCTGTTTTATGTCTTGCTCAAATCCATAAAACCATATCATCTGCAGTATATCCTTGTAAATTTGACTCAGCTCAAACAAACAGAACAATATCTCCACTTTGTTTTCTAACCTGCATTAATCCATCTGTCCTCTCAGCTGTATGACTCCATTCCTTTAGTTTCTTATCTGCCGCTGCCCTTCAAAAAGGCCTTCAAGTCCCTGGAGGTAAATAAAAAAACAGTCCCAACCCATAAACCAAAAAAATCAGGTCTACACGTTATTATTAATTGAAGCTACAATATGTGTTATAGATGTTTCTGAGTTTTTCAACTCGTGTGGTGAACGAGCACAAGAAGACCAGAACCCCCGGTGAGCCGCGAGATTTTGTGGACTGCTATCTGGATGAACTGGATAAACAGGTGTGCAAGCACAATAAAGGTTCAGTAATATGGCACTGATCAAAGACTTTTCTTCTTCTGGCTTTTCCCTCGGTGGGGTGGTGGGACATGGAGTCATCCTCTTCCATCTCACTCTCTGCATCTTCTGTAGAGATGCACAATATTGGGTTTTTGGCTGATATGCCGATATGTTAAAACTTATTTGGCCGATAACAGATGCCTATATTTTATATGCGTTCCTTTCTCTGAACATAGCCCTCTAATTTAGGCTTATTTGCTACAAATAAATTGTGCAACAGCTGTAAAAGCCACATAAATATAAAACCACACAAACTGGGGCTATAAACACACAAACTTATTTTCTGTATTCTGTTCAGACTGAAGAGGATTCTTCATTTTCTGAGGAGCAACTCAGAAGGATCACGTTCGATCTTTATCTTGCCGGCACTGACACCACCTCGAACACCCTCCTGACCGGGTTTCTGTACCTCCTGAACCATCCCCATGTCCAAGGTAGTACACCTTCAGGATGGAGAGTGTTGCCTTTCACTTCATCACAGTGGAAGTTTCAAAAAGTTTCCAAAGAGGTGACTAAAAGGGGAGTCACAGATAATAGGGCAGCACAACAAAACCAAAAACTATAATAGAACATCAGGGGTTTTAACCACCTGTTAATTTAACAAATAGTGTCATGGAAATAATTAATTTTTACAGATATCACTAACCGAGATCAACATATTGAAGCTTGTCCTCTTAAATTCCTGTTAGAAAACTCCATGTATGTTGCCTTTGACTCCATTCTACTGTTTTTTTTTTTTTTATTATTATTATTTCATGTTAGTAGCTCTCATTTATTCTGCACCAAAGAAGCACCGCCCCCAAGTGGCCAATAATAATAATAATAATAATAATAATGATGAACTTTTAGAAAGAATTAAAAAAGTTTCTTGATTAAAACCACTTTAAAATATCACATCGCGGTCTTTGAAGCGTTTATAAAACAGTTTCTGCTCCTTCAGATCGATGTCAGCAGGAGATCGATCGGGTTCTGGAGGGAAGGGATCGGGTCAGTTTTGAGGACAGGCACAACATGCCCTATGTGCAGGTGATGTGCATCATTCCACAGGCTTGTCCTGAGGATTTTAATGTTTTCAGAGTGATTTTATGTACCTGAGAGGCACGACATGAATAATTAGGTCCTCGGTGTTGACAAGCTTGTTGTTGTTTGTTCCTTTAAAGGGCCAAACTAATTAAATTCCAAAACAAATACAGTAATATATTTCTTCATCCAGGCTGTGATCCATGAAATCCAGAGAGTTGCCAACACTCTTCCTCTCAGTGTCTTTCACAACACAATTAAAGACACAGAGCTGATGGGACATTCTATCCCCAGGGTGAGGAGCTTCTTGGTTTGACACCAAGTGCATGAATCAAAAACTTTCTTTCTGGTCTTATTCTTTTGCTTTGGTTTCTCTTCAGGGAACAATGATCATCCAGAACCTGACCTCAGTGCTGAATGAGGAGGGTCAGTGGAAATTCCCTCACGAGTTTAAACCTGAAAACTTCCTGAACGAGCAGGGAGAGTTCGTCAAACCAGAGGCCTTCATGCCGTTCTCTGCAGGTAGAAAACTTTACGTTCACACTTGGATTACAGGGACAGAGTTAGCTAAGACAATAACTTTTTGAGGTTTCTTGTGTCTCAGGTCCTCGCATGTGTCTCGGAGAGGGCCTGGCCCGTATGGAGCTCTTCCTCATGATGGTGACCCTGCTGAGGAAGTTCAAGTTCATCTGGCCGGAGGATGCTGGAGAACCAGACTTCACTCCAATTTTCGGGGCAACTTTAACTCCAAAACCTTACAACATGGAGGTCCAGCTCAGGTCCACACAGTGAAGTGGTCTGAAGAGGTTCTGCAGAAACAGATGAATGAATGATAAAAACTATGCCGTCTTTTTTTTTTTTCTGCAGAAGTCAGAAAATTTGTGAAATACAGTAATTACAAAGTACCAGAACAGCTTTTATACAAGCCATCCTGAAAACGTGCTGTTCTTTCATGTGGCACTGAACGTACTGACCCAAATGTTCTTCCACCCTTCTGATGTCAATCCTAGGTTTGAACTGTAATTATATATTTTTTTTTTCAATAAAATCATATTCAATAGATTATAATGCAGTTTGTTATGGAAGTTTAGAAAAAGGTTTGAACTTTTCCGACTCTCAGGTGATTAAAGAAGAAACTCCTGAAGAATGGAGGTCTGGTGTGGACCGGCTGGACCCAGAACCTCTCAGCGTAAAAGAGGATGAGCAGGAACCAGTCTGGAGAAAGACCAACTGGATGTGAAGGAGGAGACTGGAGTCTCTGCAGAACGTTTGAAGAGTGAATCACAGCTTGGTCAGCACCGTGTGGAGAGCAGCAGAACATCTGAGCCTAACTTTTGAAGTCACCAGAGCCAGTCAACTTTTTGAAACGCAAAACTGTCCACACCTTGCAGGTTTTGAGCTAAGGTTTGGTGTGGCAGCAGCTGAGGGTCATCCCTAACACACACACTGAGCGCTGACAGATCACACAGGATGCGTTTAAATTTTTCCTGATTCACACATGCATTTTATTTTTATTTAATCTTTGTACTGAGATAAAAAATGTTCTTTCAGAGAGTCCTGGTCAAAGTAACTCCATAAATTCAAATAAAAACAAATATAAAAGTTGTACAAAACATCAAATAAAAGTAACATAGTACATCTAAATAAAATAAAAGGGTGGATTAACGAGGCTTTATATTAGAAATGTGGGATTATTTAATGTAAAGCAACATTTACAGGGGTCATTCATGAACGACTACGATGGTCCTCCTTATTGGTTCTTGTGGGTCTTCATATGGAGATAAAGGCCAATCCTGGACCCAGTTAAACACCTTACACCATGAACATGTGACTTCAAGTTCCAAAATGTGTCCAAAACCTTTCAGGTATTTCTGACCTCCTGGGTGGTGATCCCTCTGGATGTAGTGGTCCAGCCAGGAGTTAATGGATCCCACAAAGGACTGTTCAGTCATGGGTGCTCTTTCTGCCTCAGTCCAGGAGCTGAAGCTGCCCCACCTCCCAGCTAGGAACTCCCAGACCCTCGTCAGATACTACACGTGTTATGAAACGAGGTAGTACCAGAGTTGAAACAGTCAATGTGAAATGGTATGACGAACTGGTCTGTGAGACCATTTAATGGGACTGTTTTATGAAGGAAAAACAAAATCTTTGTATGAAATTCTGCTTTTAATGATCGATGCAGCTTCAGCAGTATTGTGGACTCTGTGCCGGTCCATTGGGCGATGCTCTCTTTGTTTACATGCCGGTCTACGTTCAAACCCTCTAGTGGCTGAAAGAAGGCGGTCCTGGATACAGGTGGTCTGAATAAGTTTTCAAGCTGGACTCTCCCTTAGAGACATGGTTAGAAGTTCAGTTATCCAGAACTGCTTCTCTTCCTCATCCATTCCGGAGGAGCCAGGTGAAGTGGTTTGGTCATCTGGTAAGGATGGGCCACGGACGCCTCCCCAGGAAGGTTTCCAGGTATGTTCAACTGGAAGGAGACGCCCAAGAAGACCCAGGACACTCTGGAGAGACACTGGCCTGGGGACACCTTGGAGTTCTCCCAGAAGAGCTGGAAAGTGTGGCTGTGGAGAAAGATGTCTAGAGCTCTCTGATCAAGCTGCCTCCAGAAAATGGATGGATGGATGGATGGATGGATGGATGGATGGATGGATGGACCATCCATACTTTCTTTCATTCAACCTGTATTGTACAAATAAATGTTGAATGACAGGATGGATGGTTTTAAAGAGTGGTATGTAGTGACACCTAGTGTTGAATATGAAAATTGCATGCACAATGAGAATACTGTATCTCCTGAAGTTCCTCTTTTTCTCACTAAATACACGAGTAATTCAAAAGGTTCTTTCTAGAAACAGTGTGAACACTTTGAGTCTGAGTGCTCTTCTGTAGACTAACAAACAGTGAAAACAGTAAACGTGTGTTTTTTTTTCTTTCTTAGTTTAAGGTTGATTTTTTTTCTCAATGTTAGATATGTATTTTTTTTATTTCACATTGAATCTGTATCTAAATTAAAGTCAGAGTGGATCAGAAGAGTCCAAATTACAATTGAGATAGATACTTTTGGATTTCCTTTAGATGAATTTCGAAACGTCTCAAAAATAATAAAATAAAATAAACCGTCCAGATGACCTGACTGAACATTGTTGGATTTTTAACCTGGATTATTGAGCATGGACTTTGATGATATGAGATGGATAGCTTCATTTTCAATCCAATTCTAACTGTGGATAGAGACAGTTGCGGTCAAACTCAGAAATGAAACATGACGTGTGTCTTTTCAGTGGGAAAGAGTCCCTCTGAGCTCTGTGCCATTCAACCAGCAGCTCTTTGATGGGGGACGGTGGTCCATTATTGGACCTCATTGTGTGGACTGGGTATTGTTCCACCGGGTGCTCTTTGAATTGTTTCTGGGAGGCCAGGGGTTCAGTGGTGGGTTGGCTTGTATTGTGTGTGTATGTGTGCTGACATGGACCTTCTGTGAACACATTCAGTTGGGTGACAAGGACAGAGAGAGGACAGCAAAAGGTAATAAACTGCTGTAAAGAGACAAAGAAGACATACACCCGTGAGGACGTATAGTTTGACCAACTGAAATGGAAACAAAGAGACAAACCTGGGATTATCAGTGAAGGATTATCAGAAGTGGACTTTCTCAGACATGGACTAGTCCCACAAGGACACACACTCACTCACATTTGGTTTCCTGTGGTGAAGAGGAGACGGCGTCAGCATGCAGGACTCTCCAGGAGCCGTGGGCGTTGATGGCAGCTACACCAGCAATGTTCCCGCTTTCCTCACCAAGCTGTGGACGCTGGTGGAGGACCCAGATACCAACCACCTCATCTGCTGGAGCGCAGTGAGTCCGCCTTCCAAACACACCGCTCATCAGACTGTTATTATTATTAGTAGTAGTATTTTTAGGAATGTACACTCTGAAAACTGCTGGGTTAAAAACAACCAAACTGTTACCCAGGTCTGGGTTATGTTTGAAACGAACCCTCAGTAGCTCTACCTCACTAAAGTTGGATTATCAGCTTGACCCAGCACACAGGGTGTAGCTTTCTACATAAAAACTGTGTAAAATCATACATTTGTTCAACTGGAGCTACTAAAACTCAAATTCTGCCTTATCAATTGGTTTTGTGCTAACTGTTATTAGCATCAGCTAGCTAGCACTAAATTTAGGAACTCGAACTCACTAAAACCAGACTGATTCAATATCTTCTAACAAGTTGTTTTATTGTTTTATATTTACTTATCACTTCTTTAATCGGAGGTTATATATCAGGTATGAACTTCTGGTTTAAAATGATGACCTGTGAAGAACTGGCATGACTCATCTACCATATGACCCAGGCAGTATCTGGTCAAACCAACACCATCATGTTTCAACAGCTTCAACCCAACAGCTGAGTTATCAAAACAACCCGAGAGTTTTAGTGTGGAGCATGTTGGTTTGTAAATGCTATCAACACAAAAAGTTACGTGGTGATGAAAATAAAAGACAATGGCCAGTACTGGTTTCTGGTTTACAAGACATAAAACACTTGAGCCACTTTGGACCGAGCAAGAAAAACATCAATGTTTAATTTATTTCAGGTAAAATAAAACCAAGAGTTTGAGAAGTAAAAATGTGCAGAAATCCCCCACTTTGTCAACAAACGAGGCAGAAATATTTTAATTGATTAAATATTGCTTTTCACAAAGATTGGAAGTTGTGTTTTTTTTTTTTTTTTCTTTCTTTTTCAGTTTTCATTGTCTAAAACAAATCCTGATGTTAATCCAGTCCAGAGATGGTGCCGACATCTCTGGACTCCATCTGAGGTGGATCTTGACACTGTAGAAACCGTGGACTTGGACAAGGTTCTGTGTCGGTTCTGGACTTGGAGCAGGGTTCTGTAATGGCCACGTGAATCAAAAATAAGTGAACTCAGAGGTTCTTTGTCTGTCAGATCATCTTCCATCTGTTAAATGATCAGAACCCATAAATCAGGTTTCAGAGCCACGGCAGAACTAAGTTAAGGATGCAGATGGTCTGACTACAAATTAAGTCTAAATAGGTGGCCTTAGCAGGGCCTGTCTGGAACTTCTAGTAGCTGGAAAAGCAGAAATAATGTTTAACTTTAGCTGAATCAAGCTTGTTTCAATATATAGAAGGTTGTTTTGGGTCACAATTAGAGGTAATTTGTTGCAGAATTTGTCCACGCTGATAAAATTACAACAACAAAAAAAAGGTAATAAAACAGGAATTACATGAAAGAAATGAGCATTAAGAAAACAATAAATTGTTTTGAGGACCTCCAGCATGCGCCCACTTCCCATTTCTTCTGCAGGTGTCCTAAATCAGCGCCTAGTGGAACGCCTATTTTGCAGTTTTGGAAAGTTAAGCTCATGATGTAAAAGCTTGGGCACAACATCATCCTTAACTGTGCCCAAACTTCAGAGTTTTGAAGGTTTTTATTGAGCTGACAAGGCTGCTTCAACTACTTTAACATATATTTTATAAGTTTTCTGTAAAGGGCAACAAATTCTGTGTAATATCCTGTTTAAACGGAGAAACTGTTTTTTTATGTTTAAGGAAATGGCCTTTTCTTTGTACAGTATTTGGTAATAAAATAGTGATTAGTTGAAAGTATACATCATTTTTAGAGGATTAGTTGTTTGTTTGTGTTCAGAGACCTAATGTTCGACTTTGTTTCTCAGACCGGGACAAGTTTTCACGTCTTCGACCAGGGACGCTTCGCCAAGGAGGTTCTGCCAAAGTACTTCAAACACAACAACATGGCGAGCTTCGTTCGACAGCTCAACATGTGTGAGTATTCCTCCTTTTTCTTCCTCCTTTTCCTACAACTCTTGTTCCTTTTTATAAGATTCGTTTTCCCGCTCCTGCAGACGGTTTTCGTAAAGTGGTGAACATCGAGCAAAGCGGCCTGGTGAAGCCTGAGAGAGACGATACGGAGTTCCAGCATCTTTACTTCCTGCAGGGACACGAGCACATGCTGGAGCACATCAAGAGGAAGGTGAGGACGCACAAACATGAGACGTCCTTCAAACATCAGAAACAAGCTGTCCACCGGAACAACTTGTAAAAGCTGTCACAAACAAAGATAATAAAACATTTGAATTCTCTGAGGTTCCATCCAAAGTTAAATGTGCTCTAATGATTCATCTGTGAACCAGCAGAGGATTTAAAAACTGTTTCTGCACAAAAATGTGAATTTAGTTTTCCTGTTTCAGGCTTCCTGGTTTTATTTTGTCATAAGAGTTCAGCTTTTTTCCAAACGTAAAAGAATAAAGTTGTGCTTGTAAAATCCATCCATTTGAGAACGGGAAGAAAAGGAACCAGGCGTTCCTTCGGTTCACCTCTCCTTCGTCAGAATCAGTTTCTGAAAATTAAGACTGTGAGTGAAAAACAAAACACCAAACAGAGAACAATAAACTTATGAGGTTCTTCCTTCGGGGACTGGGAAGGACTGATGGAGTAAAATATAAAAAAATCGACATTAAAAAAAGCAGTACTCCAATGTCCACCGTCACTGAGGGGTTTGAATAGTGAATGTTTGTAGTTTGGAGATGAGTGTTTTTCTGGACTGGAATTGAACAGAGAGTGAAGTAAACCTAAATGTTTTTGGTGCAAAATGTTCAAGTGGGGAGGAGATACATTGTGAAGAACAAAGAATTTGTGTGTGTGTGTGAGTGTGTGATGGATCCTAAATGGAGGGAGCATATTTAGCTAGTTGCAGAGGTGGAGCCAAGGGGTGGCCAATGGTGGCATCCAAATCATTTCAGGAAATTATACTTTTAGGCAATATAAAAAATAGAAAGCATATAAATGTATGTATAAATGCATATACTGTATATTTTGCTTATTTTTCAAGTTATCATTCTCACAAGATGGGTGGAGGGTATAGTGCTCACAAGATTTACTTGTGTACATATATGGTGACAGCCATCTTGGATTTTACCGTGGCAGTCTAATTTTAGAAAGGAATATTTCTTACTCCTAGATGCAGCCACATGTCAAAACAGAAGTTGGTGTCTCACTCATTTTTCAAGTTATCATTTTCACAAACATGCACGTATTTCCAATTCCTCCTCTTCGCTCCACAGTGGGGGACAAAAAGTAAGGAGGACAACAAAAGGAAGCAGGAATGTTCTTCCTCTGAGGACTAGGAATAGACAATGGTCGTGATGACATTCTTCTTCTGGGCATCATGACTTTATGACCAAATGTTTCTAACGTCAGGCTCTTCGTCTTGTCTCCAGGTGTCCATCGTGAAAAATGAGGAGACTAAGGTCCGTCAGGAGGACCTCAGCAAGCTGCTGTATGAAGTCCAGCTCCTCAGGACACAACAGGACAACATGGAGTGTCAGATGCAGGACATGAAACAGTGAGTTCAGAGACTGTCCGTGTGCAGGACACGTGTCCTCGACTGGGACATTACGTGTCTGTCTGTCTTGCTCAGCCTCAGGAGATTGAAAAGCTCCAGCTTTATTATTTTATGCTGGTAAATTAATTTGTTTAAGGAGCAACAACAAACAGTTTTGTTTGTCCAAAATGCCGACACAAACGTCAACTGACCGAGACAAGGAATCAAATTTACCCTTTAAACTGCCCTGTGGGGGAAATCAGCCAACTATTTATTTTTGTCTGTTTTACTTGTTTGTTTATTTATTTATTTATTTATTTGCTGTGCAATTAACAGTTGTTTTTGACAAAGCCCAAAAAAAAAAAAAAACTCTAGATGCTCTCATATCCTCAGTAACTTTAAAACACTTTTGTGTTCCTGAGGGGAAAATCGTCCACATTAAAATACATTGCGATTACAATTTTTAATCCCAAATTTATCAGATCATAAAGTAATGCCTTCCTCTCAGTAATGCTTTTTTATTTTTTACCTCTAGCCCTATCCTTTACATTTATATAATAGCCCACAAGGTGGCGCTCTGCTTCTCTTTTTGAGAGATGCTGTACATGTTTAACAAAATACTGTATTAACTCTAGAAGAAAAACCTTCCATCAGAGTCACTGCGGATTCCCGCCTCTCATCTCGACCCGCATAATCATTTTAGTTTGGACGTAAAGAGCAATAAGTCACTTCTAATGTGTACAAGTAAACATTTAGCACTAAAAAGCTGTTTCACATGCATGCAGGCTGCAGAATCGGACGTTACACAGTTTCACCCAAAGCGGGACGTCAATAGTGTATCAGTGGTATAAATAACCGGGTCAGTGCAAATGAAAAACAAATCAGAAAATGAAATATGTCCATGGGTTCAGTAAAAATTAAATTAAATTAAATTAATAAATTAAATAAAAATTTAAAGAAATGTTTCAGACAAACCTCCATGTCTGAACAGAGACGTAAGTTTGACTGAAAACAAGAACTGAATGTGGGCTGGTGGGTCTTCACAAAACTCTGGACAGAAATTATTTTTTTAATTGTCCAAAACTAATTGTAGGCTATATGTATATTAGTGGAATTAAAATACATTTTTTGTTGATTAAAAGAAGAGTGCGGTTTATTTTTTAAAGTAAAGGTTCATTAAAGAATTTAAAAAAGAACAATTTAAATGTGTCATTTTTATTTCAGGCTGGGATACCTCTAACAGACTGATTAGTTTCTGTTGTAAATGTTGAAAATGTAAGCAGATAAACAAGTTGGTCCATATTTCCCCTAACGAACACAAAACTAAAATATGGAGGGAAAACAAACAAAACTAATAAATAAGGTCCAGACTAGGAGACAAAACCCTTTAAAAAAAAAAAAAAAAAAAGGAAAAATAAAAATCTATTCTTAGTCCCTGCCAAAAACAAAGTAAATAAATGTTAAAATTAAACTTCATCAAAGATAAACCAGGAGAAAAATGAGAATAAACACAAAATAAATGCTTCAAATAATGAAGCAGAAAACTATAACTGTGTGTTTAAACTAGTTTATTAAATCCCAAATAAGCTGAAACTTCAGGATCTTTAGTTTTTCCTCATCAACCTTTACTAGCCGCACGCTCACTATCTATACTTTGTAATTTAAAATATGTAAAAGAGCACAGTTAGGAGCAACAGATCTGAGTTGTTTCTGTTTAGGAAGATGGTTTACAGCTTCTCCTCCTGCCTTCTGTTCGGCTGTTTTATTAACAATAAAAATGTCTGTAAATTAGTTTAAATAAAGTTATTTTTTTACATGAATTTTAACCACAATAAATTCTTGTTTCATTTTAGAGGCTAAAATGAGCCAAACGCAAGCTAAATACAGAAAATAGCAAACCGGATGCCAAATGCTGCTTGTGGTGAAATCAGATGTGAAAATGAACTCATTAGCTGAAGGTAAAAATTATCAACAGCTTTAAGCTTAAATTAGCACAAAGGTAGCTAAGGGCTAAACATAGCACAATGATAGCTAAAAACTAAAGAGCAACACAATAGCTAAGCTATTAAAGTAACACAATGCTAGATAAAAGCTGAAAGTAGCAAAACAGTAGCTAAATGCTGAAATTAGCAAATGAGTATGCAAAATCTAATAGTAGCACAGCATTAGCTAAATGTGAAAGTAGAAAAATGATACATAAACGCTAAAAGTATAGGTATAGCTAAGAGTTATAAGTGAGGAAATAGTAGTTAAAATATAAAAATAGACTATTGGTACATGAAATCTAAAAGTAGCTAAAGTCCCAAAGTAGCACAACAGTTGCCAAGAGATATAAGCAGGGTAATAACAGCCAAAAGCTAAAGTAGCAAAGCAGTAGGTAAAAGTTAATGTACAATGGTAGCTAAATGCTAAAAGCAGTCCAGCAGGAGCTAAATGTAAAAATAGCAAAATGTTGGTAAAAGCTAAATGTAGCAGAGTGGTAGCTAAACGCTAAAGGTAGCACAATTGTGGCTAAAAGCTAAAATGCTCAGAAAACAACCAAAAACACTGTAGCCTCGCTTGTTCACTTGTATTGTTAATGTTGATGCCAAATAAGTATTAAAAATGTCTCTAAATGTATATAAATAAAGTTTTTTTTTAACCCGTGTCTCCTGTTTGCAGGCAGAACGAGGTTCTGTGGAGAGAGGTGGTCTCACTGAGACAGAACCACACGCAGCAGCAGAAAGCCATGAACAAGGTGAGTCCACCCGCTTGGCTCTGTGCAAACACGACATTTAAAGGAAACTTAATTAGATTCATCCCGCTGTGAATGCAGTCAAAAATCTTCATAGTCTTATTTTTAATCAGATCAAATCGCACGTATTTTATTTACTCAATGATTTGTAGCTTGAAAGACAAAAATACCAGGTACAGTGAATGCAGCACGGCCTGAAGCTGAAGGTGGAGATAAATTATACAGAGGCTGAATGATGGTTCATCCTTTTACCTGTTTTTGCTGGTTTAGATTCTCTTTATTGTCAGTCCCATCTGCTTGTCTATGTAGTCTGCTGTAAAGCAGTTTGTGTTAAATAAAGTTTGAATTTATTTGAATACAGTAGTCCCTCGATTATCGCCGGAGTTACATTCCAGAAACCACAGATCGATCGATCGATCTATCGATCGATCGATCGATCGATCTATCTATCTATCTATCTATCTATCTATCTATCTATCTATCTATCTATCTATCTATCTATCTATCT
>JARVLU010000002.1:8417583-8432216 GCA_031762415.1 Simpsonichthys santanae | reverse complement strand
CGGCGCCATGTGCGTTCGGCTCCGACCTACGGCAAAATCGACCTACGAACAGTCCTTAGGTCCGGAACCCGTTCGTATCTCGGGGACTACCTGTATGTCTAATATTTATGTCGCTTCATCGTATACGTCGCATCAATTATAAGTCACCGCTGACAACCCGGAAATGTCGGCCGGTGTTGTGCCAAAAATCGATTGGCTGCCAAATGGTGCATGCACGGGAGAACTTTAACAAGAACTTAAAAAGATTAACACTTAAAAACAATTATTTGTTTGCTCAGAATTATAGTAAAGGTGTGTTAATGGTCAAATCAGCTGCATTTTTGAAAATATTTGCTGCTTTGGTGCTCCGGGAGCGCACTCTGGTGGAGGAAATTAGGAAGGAAGAACAACGCATTTCTTCAAATTTTAACAAGCACCTAAAACAATTATTTGTTTGTTCAACATTAGTGCAAAGATGGTCTCAGTTGAACTTTTACTTAGTAAATGCACTTTAATGGTCAAATTAGCTGCATTTTGTCAGGGCGGCACAGCGAAATGAAGCCGATTTGATGGTTGCTCCAGGTGAGCTGGACGAAGGTGGCAGGCTATGGCAAGCTGATTGTGTCATTAATAGCCACTTTTACCTATTACATGACACAACGGCATGCCATACAACTGAGTGCCTTCTAGCGGCTGAAAAAGGTAGTGTTCAATATTTTCAGTCAGAATGAATGAAAACGATCATATCTCAGCCAAAGTTTGGTTTATAAATATGAGAAAAAAACATAAATAAGTCGCTTCTGCATTTAAGTCGCAAGGAATGCAAATTATACAAAAAACTGCGACTCACAGGCCAAAACATACGGTAATGTAAACCTACTTAAAAATCCAGTTGTATGTTAACTCCTGAAGGCATGGAGATAAAATGAGCAATATTATATGAACGATTGAAGCTGGACAGCCTATAATAACACTAACCTATTGTGATGGTGTGAAAATTGACAAAATAAAATCATTAAAATCATCACATTCAATTGAAATGATGGGAACATCACAGCAGCAGAAAGGAGGAGGATCGGTGTGGTTCTTTCAGTTCCCATCCAGCAGTGCAAACTGAAAACCTGCTTTCATTTCCAGCCTCAGAGACGAGCACTAAAAGCTCACGGTTGCAAAGGAATCAGTTTCGTTTCTGCGGTCCAGTTGTCCACCATGCTCAGACTGAACAGACAGTACGCTGCTGGTAGCTTCAGAGCTAAACCTCTACAGAGCTGAAGATTTACTCCTGCAGCTGTGAAAAGCTCACTTATTCTCTGCAGCCATGACAATAAATGGACTGAATTACACATAAATACTTTTCTCTGCTGAAGGGGAGGAAGGGTGCATGATCTTTGACTGGAGATGGAACCAGATCCTGAAAAATATCCATAATCCCATTAAAGTTGGTTCTGACTGTCAACCTGCTGGACTAATCTGTGTAACATGATTCAATTCAATTCAAGAATACTTTATTAATCCCAAAGGGAAATTATATGTTGCTGTAACTCATTATCCTTGTTTCACTAAGAGTTGTTATAGATACTGATGGCTTTAGGCAGGAAAGGTCTCTTGTAAAGATCTGTCCCACAACGGATCCAAAGAAATTGGCCACAGATGCCATTCGATTGCTCCACCTGGACTCGGCTGGCCTCTCAGTTCCTCCGGGCTGCAGGACCGCCCGAATGCCGGCCAGAACTCCTCCCAGAATGATGGCCACTCCTCCCAGCAGCCTGCCGAATTCCTCGTTGCTACAGACAGACTTCTGCAGGTGCCGGGAGACGATCCTGGTCCTTCTGCTGTCACGAGCCATGTTTCCTGCTAGTTTCAGTATCTCCTTAGGAGATCTAAGGATCTCAGTGGTCAGGCGCACAAGCACAGCTGGCAGGTAGACGGGAATGCATCCATGGAGCCTCCTTTTCAAATCATTTGAGATTTGGCACTGTGGCGGAGATTTTATTTGAGCTTTTGAGATGTTAATCAGCTGCTCCCGGTTGTAAACAAAACACATTGGTGTTATGGTTACGCATCATAACAAATGTCCAAAAATTAAAAAAGTATCAGTAAAAATCCTTCTAGTTGCACAGCATCTGATACCAGAGTAAACAATCATCCCAAAGAAGTGATTTACATCCAAGAAAACAGGAATTAACATTTCCAAAAGCAAAATCTCAGAATGATGATGTGATGACAAGCAGCTGCAGTTTTATCACCAAACCGACAAGTCTTCAGCCTCGAAGAGAAACTGTTTCTGTAGCTGGAATGCTTCAGACCAAGAAGAAAGAAAAAATAATTTTAAAGGAAAATGTGCCAACAGCGTCTGGAAGGAAAGTAAATATCAGATAGTGTTCCAGCTGTAGTGCAATATTTAATGTTCTTATACCAAAACCATCCCACAGAAAGTAGAAGCCTCTGAGAGGGTGCACATCAGCTTCAAAGGCTCTTGAAAATCGGAGTCTCTGCGAAACGTCTCGTCTGAATTTGAGCTGATTTCTCTGCTTCTGTTTGCGCCGCTGACAGTCAACGGTAATTAGAGAGCATACAAGGCTCGTCTGCTCAGTCCTTCCTGTTGGCTTCATGTTTGAGTAAATTATTCTGCGCGGAGACGTGTCGGTTCATCATCAGGGGAGGAACCTGAAGGTCTCTTTGAGCTCAGCAAACAGCGAAGCAGGCACGAATAAACAGATGAGGAAGAGCAAAAACAACCCCGGAACGTTGTCTCAACACTTCATTACTGTGGAAACAATCTGTCTGCAGCCATCAAACTCTGCCTCATCTTAACTTTTGCATATCTGATTTTTATCTGAACCTAAAAATGCAAGAATTGATGAAGAGCAATAGTGGATAATTGCATAATTTAAACAAAAAGCTTGGAATTTCCTGAAGGCGTGCATGTGTCCCACTGCCTTTGTCACGGCTGTGTGAGGTTTGGACCCAAGAGGAGCTCCAAAATTTAACAAAACTTTAACTAAACCAACGCTGACATGGCAGCAGCAGAACAAGTCACGAGGAGGCCCAGATGAGACCGAGCGTGGAGTGAGAACACGCACAATGCTCCACCGAGGACTGGGTGTGTGGATCAGGACTGATGAGGGACGTGGCTGCAGCTGTGACAGGTGAGACTGACAGCAGGTGTAGACAGGTGAGGTACAGGAGAAACACAGAGGAACAGAACAAAGAACAAAATGCCAAATACAATCTGAAAACAGGAAATTAAAACCAGCAATAAACATAAAACTGGCTAAATAAATTAAAAGCACAGGTGCAGGCAACTTTTTATGCTAAAGATTTAAACTAAGATTGTCACATGTTAATAGCGTATTTTTCGGATTATAACGTGCACGGGATTATAAGGGGCATTAAGTGAAACAAAACAGATAAGTCAAACTTTATTCAACTCATTCGCAATAACCACATAAAATTGGTTTGAGGTCAGTAAGCACAACCAGAATTACATGGCTGCCTCAGATGAGTTGAGGGGGGAGAGGGTGGACTCCAGAAACCATCTTATCACCAGCAAACTGGTTGACCCACTATGTGGGTGTGCTGCTTGTGGGACTGAATATATTGTGGCTCCTCAGAATCATCATCCGGTGCAGTCCTTTGGATGAAAAATGAAATGTTCCAACAACAACAACAAAAGGAACCATCCAGAGGACCCGACTTAACTTTGTTGGGTGAACTCCACAGGTTTTTCAGTTGATTATTGTCTGTATGAACATTCCATGATGTGTTTTTGTATTAATTGGACACGCCTCACTACAGGTCTCAACAAGAAAACGTTGATAAAACCTAGTCAAGATCTGGGTTTTTTGTTAAGTTGTAGTACTTGTTTTTGTTGTTAGTTTTTTCCTCTTTTTCACTTTTTATGACGAATGACGAATTTGTGTTTAGTTGTTTTAGTTTTTCTGTATTCCTCTGTGCCACCGGTCTCTTCTAACAACTTTTGTTTCATTTCTTCAATAAAAACTCAGAGTTTCATTGGAGTTCTTTGGGCATTCCTGGGACCAATCTTGAAAAATCTTGACACAGTTAAGAAATTCAACACCCATAACACTTCTGTCATGCCTTCTTAGGAGACAGGAAGTGAATATATTTTCATAGCATTAGCTTGTAATGCATCTTCACTGTGAGTATAGAAGAAATGGGTTCAAGTAATGGATGTATTTATTTTTACAGTACATGTTCCAGAACCAGGAAACAGAAGCTTTTCCTGCTGCAGGCTGTGAGGAACAGTGACTCTGAGGTGTGGACGGTCCTTTTTGAAGTGAAAGGTAAAATTGACTTTTTTAGCACATAAAGTGAATGAGGCTCTCATGTGGATCAGTGAAGGCAGTAAGGACCAGTACTAAAGATAAGGTACATTTTATTTCAGGATTAAATGTGAACAAAATGATAAACTCATTCTAAACGAGTGCAGAAACAGAAAAATATCGCTCCATCATCGGCATAAAGGCAAATATCAGAACTGAGATGTAAAAAATAGTTAACGTAAAATAAGCAGAGAATTAATTCAGACGAAAGAGAAAAAACAGAACTGTAAAAGTAACAACTTGTCCTTAAAATTGAACTTATTTGCTCTTCAATCTGACCTGCTGTGTTTTCACTGATCCCTTCAGAGACAATGTCACGGGCTGGGTTTTAACCTGCAGTGCTAGTTAATTCTCCATGAGTTACGAGCCTAAAGACTCCCTCTGTCATCTCTTGTCGTTTGTCTCCTCAGGCTGCAGAAACTGCTGCTCCTCTCATTATTCCACCCCACATGAGTCTGATCCCAAGGCCACGCCAGCCTGTTTCTTTTCCACGCTCCATCCTGCAACGCAAACGGGCTCGCACGAGCCGTTTTCTCTGAATCGGCTCGTATATTTCCTGGTGAGCTGGCTGCCATGGATTTGTTGATGACATTCACAGAGAAAGTGTGCTCTGGCCTGATGTTCCTACATAAAGCCAGCTGAATGCGGACTGTGTTCTGGGCTTCTGCACTTTAGTCTCTTGCTTGTAGACGTGAGTTTTTCTTCCTATAAAGAATTGAATACAGATCAGATAAAAAATAACATTTTGAGTGTTTTAGACTTTAAAGTAAACAGCAGCAAGTTCCTCTTTGAAAACCTCTTTCCTGGAGGACAGTTTGTAGGTGAATTTTTTGTAAGGCTCCTCAGACACTTCATACGTCTGTTGCACCAGATGCAAAGTGTGCCGTTCGACTGGTTTTTGACATGTATCACAATAAGGTTTTTAACCCACCCAAATGCCCGTTACATGTGTTTTTGCTCAGATCTGCCAAAGGTGATTTCTCTTCCGTCTCTTTAAATGTGTTGTTTCAAAGAAAACAGAGAAATCTTTACTTCTCATTTGACAAAAACACAAATGCTGCTGCATTTTTGCACACTTTACTAGAGTTAGGTGGAATAACGACAACGGGTCACTTTTTCTTTTGCCGACGCACTGTTGCACTAAACCTGCTTGTGTAAAATAAACCGAGCCTCAGAGGCAGAGGTGTTTAGAGGAGAATTCCTCCTTGAGACATTTCAGAGAGGAAACAGAACGTACAGCTGCAGTCAGAAGTTTCCATCATTATGAGCACGTTAGGCACCACAGAGCTCCTTTTGCAAGGGAGGCCTGAAGGCACCTGAAGCATGAAATCCAGGCCCAACCAGGGCTTGAACCCAGTACCTTCTTGCAGTGAGGCAACAGTGCAAACCGCTAAACTACTGTGGTGCTCGTTTATCTAAATTGTTTTTTCCCAGGGTGGAAGCATTATATGACATCAGCTTCAGTGGTTTTTAAAAACAAGTCATACACTCCCACTAATATTTGGGTGAATCTGCGTCAGCCGGTGTCACCTGGACCTTTTTGTCGCCACCATCAAGCTTCTGGAAGAACGTTATTCAGCGGCTCTTCTTCTTCTTCTTCTTGGCAGAATTGTTGAAGTTCATTCAAATGAGATGTTTCCTCGTTTCAGGCCCGACTTTCAACCGCAGTTCACAGATTTTTAATCAGGTTGAGTCTGGGGCTTTGGGAAGGGAACTCCTGAAACCTGATTTATCCAGTCAGGAACCAGCTCTGGTGTTTGAGACCACTGTCCTGTGTCCAGGTTTCAACCGCCCAGCTGTTAGTTTGAGGTGAAGCTGAAGAACTTGGACGTAGTACTTCTTCTTTATGACCACAGCATGATGCTGCCACCACCATGCCTGACAGCTGGGACCCCCTTCTCCCGCCTGAAAGCCTCACTTTAACTCCTCCGAGCATCCTTCTTCTCACTGTGTCCAAAAAGCTTGTTCTTTGTCTCATCTGACCAACATACTACTACATACCCAAAGACATTTGTCTTGTCCCTCTGGACAGCTGAAGGTTTGGAGCTTCATTCTTGGTCCTTTCAGTCCACTGGGATGTGGAACTGGCCTCACTGGTGGACAGGAGCTCTGGTGTTCTAGTTCTTGACAGGCTTGAATCTTGGTGGTTCCTGGGTTGTTCCTGAAACAACTTTCTTTCATCTGAGCAGGGACATATCAGGTCTTTGTTCAGACCTTGGCACATGGGACACATCAGAAGAAATTGTGTTGACCTGAAGATCCCGGAGGCTGGAGCTGTTTAGACGTGGCTCCAAATGACTTTCCCAACTTGGATCGATCTGAAGTTCTTCTTAAATCTTCCCAGAGTTTCTTGGACCTTCCTGAGCTCTGAGTGCTATCAAACAGGTCCATTTTCCACCCATCCATTATCTTTACCTGCCTCTTCTTTTTCAGGTCATGGGGGTCACTGATGCCCATGTCCAGCAGTCACTGTGCGTGAGGCGAGGTACACCCTGGACAGGTCTCCAGTCCATCACATGGACACATAGAGACAAACAACCATTCACTCTCTCACTTAAACAAAAGGATTTAGATCAATGTTTTTATGATTTTTTTTTAAATCAGAGAATATTGTCAATAAATTCAAACTTCTGCACCAGATTCTTGTTTTTTAAAACCATTGATAATGTAAAAATAATTAAAAGCCCAAAAATATTATGAGCAGATGGAAACTTCTGATTGCAACTTGAACTTCATAAAACCAGCATATTTACGCTTTCACTAAAACAAAAGCAAATATGCATAAATGTCCTGGAGCCGGTCCTAAAAAAAAGTTTATTCTTTGGAACTTTGTTTTAATAAGTGTATAATGGGGTGTTTATTAAGAATTTCATTTGTTGTAGAACAACTTGCTTTATGAAATGTATATTAACAGGATAAAACATATTTATACCATTTGATTGTAAGTGCTCAGCACTGGTTGCAGGCGACGGCGCCGTTTTGTTTGAAACAGGATGACAGATAAGTTAAAAATGTGCAATACTGTAGCAAAGTGGGAGGAAACTGCACGGATGACCATAGGAATGTAGGAAACGTAGCTGTGAGTCGGGACGCACGCCAGGCCGATGCACTTCTGAAGGATAATATTAGCCTGGGACTCTAAAAGCCCTGATTCTCACCCCGAGCTGGACGAAAACTCCAAATGGTTCATTAGTGATGAAGCGGGGCAGAGCTGGAGCCCACAGCGAGGCCGAAACCTTCGGCTACGGCTGCTGGGGGGGAACGTTGCTGTGACAATGTCAGAACCATTTTATCCAGAGCAATTTTTAAAAGTTGTCACGAGCCTCGAATTTCTGCAGATTTTCTCCTAAATGTGACGTCGCTAAAGGACTTTAGCTACTGCTGCGACTAAAACTAAAGCTGGAGTTTAGATTTGCTTTGATCTTTTTTGACATTCCTAAAGTAATGAGCGAGATTTTGGCAGAAATAGTGTTTCAGATTTTATTGACCAGAGATAAAAAGCCAAGTGTTCTCAGAAGTCCCAGCTTGGTGAAATATATAAAATGAAATAAAAAACGTACTTTTACCAAAACACTTTGAAAAGGCGGAGTCTGGGCTGCAGCTGCTGGAGACTCAACCGTGAGAGAACGAGCAGATTTTCAGCTGCAGAATCAATTCTGCTCTGGACTGCAGATTTGGCAGTTTTGCGATCTGTGCACACAGATCATGTCTAGAAATTAACTGCGCAAAATGCAACCTTGCTGCTTGTTGGTGACGTTCAAAATAAAATCAAATGAAGAGAACAGGTTTGGTCACAATTACTGTACTCACATTTCTGTGAGACGGCATCATAAGATCTGTCAGGGTTTGAACTTTTGGTTCTGTTTCAGCAGTTCTCCTCGTGTTTGTTGTTGTTTATGTCTTTGGTTTTGTGATGCTCGTTTGGTTCTGCTCTTTGTGTTTTGTTCCATTTCTTATTCAGTCTTTCAGTACTTTTCCAGATAGCCCCGCCTACTCACACCTGTTCCCTGTCCCATCACTCTCCCAGACTTTAGATTCCGCCAGTCTCCATTCATCATTATTCTGTCACTGTTTTCTGCTTTTTGTCCTCGTGTCTTTTTATTTTTTTATTTTTTTGTCTGATCCAAAGAACCGGTACATTCTTGGTTTAGTTTTATACCTTTTAATGAAACCTGTGAGTATAATTTGAGCTCCTCATGCCGCCTGTATTCTCGTGTTTTATATCAACATTGAGACAAAATCTTCCTCTTTTTGTGTAATGCTGAGTCTCCAACAGTTGCGGAACAGTGAGACACCGGCTTTAGCTACAAAACTGAGCTGAGCTGAGCTGAGACACTAGTTAAAGCTTGTTGAGTTAAGATTGTTGGAAACTTCTAATTCTGAGAAAAATATTCAGTTTTCCACCTGCAGTTTCATTGAATTCCGAGTGTTTGTGACCAGCGAGCCACGTTTCAGTCTTTGAAACTCAGACTTTTTGTGTGCACAGCTCAAAAAACCCTGTTCTAGCAGTGCACAATATTTTGTAGCACACCTTGGCTGCTTCCTCTCACATTTAAGTTTTTTGAAGATCAGCTGGTGAGCAGCAACTCATCTCAGGGGGGCCAGCGGGTGTATTTTGTCACCTGCACCAGCCGTGCACATAAAAAAGCAGTGGTTTTCTGCAAAACACGAGGCTGCAATGCTGCCTGGATGCAAACATCACAGTTCAGAGACAAACTTCCTCACACTTTTGAGTTTTAGTCGCCAACAGCCCAGTGAGAAACCACCTTTACGAGTTAATCTACCAGAGTTCAACTTTGAAATGAAGGTAAATAAACTTGGGCCAGTTTTTATTTATTTATTTATTTATTTTTTGTAATTTATTTATAAATGTCATGGTTTTGAGGTCGATTTGGGCTGTAACCTCAGATGTTTTCTGTCATAAGGAGAAGTCAAAATGCAGCTCTAGAATTTACACAACTGGACTAAGAAGGGCTTAAGACACCTGCAAATGTTTTGGGGCTATTGTGAAATAAATTCTGCTTCCTAAATCTTTTTGAACATGTTCAAAATTCAAGTGGCAAGGTGGTGAACCTCACAAGGAAAGTGAGACATTCTGGAGGCTCCCTGATAAATTCCCAGAGAGTTCTTCCTGCAGGGGAACATTTCTGTGTTGAACCCTCCCAACACTGGAGGATTCTGGCTGAACAAGGGCAAAAAGTGATCTATTGTGTGAAACAAGTGAAATTGCACTAAAAATGACAGCTAAGATAGCTAACAGTATAAATTAGATTCTTGTTCTTTGCAATATTATTTTTCAGAGTGATGAATCTTGCACATTCAGTTGCTGTTGTGTTTAATTTATTCTGTTTTTAACTTTTTCGCTGGGAATGAAAAGACGTGTATTATTGAGACTTCTGCTTGTCGGGACTGCAGACAGATAAGGAAGTGTTTTTGTTCGAGGATTGAAAAGACATTTGCTCGTGACAAAGCCTGGCATCCTGCAGCGCCTCTGCGCGATCAGGGATCATGAATAAATCTGCTTACTGATCGGTTTCTGTAGAGCAAAAGGAGACAGACAGCAACACTTTCTGTTGATGTCAGGAAAGATCTAAGAGCTTGGATGGTTTGGAAGTGGGTCACAAATGGCTGAAAAATGTGAACTGTTATTTTTTTTTCTGCAAAGACTAAAGTGTACTTGTTACAGTCTGAGAAACTCGACATGTGTTCCACTTCTGTATGAAAAATGTAAGTGGTTCATTCAAATAAAGGTTAAAATCAAAATATTTGTTTGTGTTTATTGGACTTGATGTTTGCATTTTGGAAATTTTTGTTTAAAAAAACCCATTTGATTAAGGTGGCAGCACCTTCCTTTTAAGATGCCAGCTTTAATGATCATTAAAGTAGTGTCACAAAAGGCTGGTGCTGGTGAACCCGATGGTGCAGGCTGGCAGGCAAGGACTCAGGATACTCATGATACAGATGGTTCATCACCAGTGAACAGAAGACAATGCCAGGACAAGGACTAACACAGAGACACAGACATACATACAGGAAAAACCAATTAAACCAAGTGAAGGCACCTGTGAGTAATTACAGATGCCAGAGAAAAAAAGGATGCAAGACATGAACACGACACAAGATGGGGCTGGATAGTAAAGAAACAAACCTTATAAAGGGAAACAGAGGATTGTGGGAATTCAGACATAAACATGACCCCAGGGACAAAACTACAACTCCTACAAGTGAATGATGAAACCCTGTACAAATGTGCAATTACTTTGTTTGATCCCTCAGTACTCTGAAAACAGAAAACAAATTGAAGCTTGTTTCATATTTTAAATAATTTATAGTTACTATCAACATTTACAAGACTATCCTCAATTTCAAATGGTGTAGATTTATACTCTGTGAGAAGTGAAGAAATCTGCTCTCTAAATGATGCAATTTACATAATTTTGTTCTCTCATGAGCTTTGAGTGCGTGATCTGTGCGCAAGGTCCAGGGAGAACTTTTCTCTCGCGGGGGTGTGCATCATGTTGTGTGATTGGTCAGAATGTGATTGTGGGCGTGTTTGTTTGCACAAAAGCGAGTGAAATGCGATGCTATCATTTTGCTTCCAGAAGCCAGCTGTTGTGCTGCAAGATGGAGCAGTCTGAGGAGCAGCTGGCCGAGGTTGTCAGGAAATACATCCATCTTTATGACTGTTCTAACAAAATGTGTAGAAATGGTAAAATAATGAAAACCTCTTGGAAGGGGGTGATAAAACCAGAGTGAAGAGGAGTTCATCTATGGTGGGGGTAAATGGCAGATGGCAGGAGAAGTGAAGATCCCATTTATCCATCTATCATCTGGTTCTGGACTCAGGTCTCCAGGACAGCAGCTTAAGCAAGGCGGTCCAGACATCTCTCTCCTCAGCCACCTCTTCCAGTTCTTCTGGGTGGACTTCAAAGTGTTCCCAGAGCAGCTCTTCACCACAATAAAACCAGCACAAAGTACAGTTTTGTGGAAGTTGTACTGACCAGTCTGTCGTTCTCGCGCTCCATTCTTTCCTCACTCATGAACAAAACCCAGAGATACGTGGACTCCTCCACTTGAGGCAACACCTCAATCCCAGCCTGAAGAGGACAGCCTTTCCAGCTGAGGACCATGGCCTCAGATTTGGAGGTGCTGACCCTCAGCCGCTTCACACTAAGCTGTGAAATGCTCCAGTTGGAGATCACGACACAATGGCACCAACAGGACCACATCATCTGCAAATAGCAGAGATGGAATCCTGAGGTTGACAAACCGGACCCCTTCTGCCGCCTGACTAGACAGAAATCTACTTTACGAACAGAATCAGTGACATTGGGAAGCCCTGGCAAGAAAGGAGATCTAGACAGGAATAAACTCGTTCCTTTGCTTTACAGTGGCCATGCGTTCATGTAAAACATCATGAGATGACCATCAGCACGAGTGTTTTACGAGTCAGGGTAAGCAAATAAAACAAAAAAGGTTAAATCATGTCATCTGGACAAGTTTTTGGGAGAAATGTTTTGTCTTTTTTCTGAAATACTTCATCAGTCTGCGGCCTGCCAACCAGATCTGTCCCATAAATACAGTACCAGTAGCCTTCAATGCTGTTTCAATCCAGCCTCCTGTTGAATTAAAACAAGCTTTAACACATAGAGGAACCATCCGTCCAAAAGAATCGATCATCGTGCATAACAATCATGTGTTTTAGGTTATGTGGCCAACTTGCTACTCACAGAAACAGTTTGGGGACAACCAAGGCCAAAATGGTTCAGAAAAAAAGGTTTGGACATTCAATCAACCAGGTAGACAACAACAAAAATGGTTAAATTCTCATTTGGGCACGTTTCTGATCTGTCTACATAAGTGAAAAGATGATTCCGTTGGGATCATTCTTCATCGGTCACTTCTCAGGAGTTCACTGCAGTGTGTTGTGGAGTTTATGCCACAAAGAACATCTCACGACTAATCTAGATTCGACATCTTCACTTCTCATGAAGAGAAGCCTTTTTGGTCAAATTTTGTTAGGTGTAATTAGGTCCCACATGAGGTGACTTGTGTTGATAAAGACTCTCAGCTACTACCGTACAAAATTATATCTTAAAAATCTGTAAAACTCCATTAAAGCCATTTTTGTGTCAGTTGGCTGTGGCAGCCATGTTCATTCATTCCAATACATCATGAGCCATGGACGTTTGGGCAATGATCACTCTCTAAGTTTCATTCACATTCAAAACCTGTCGATAAACAAACAAAAACATTATCGCCTACCTTTTACCTTCAAGTATAAATGTGTGCCCTTGAATAAAACTAACGAACCGCGTGATGTTTCAAACCAAAGGTCGCAGAGATTTCCAGCAGAGAGACATCTGCTGCTCTCAGCTCTGACCGAACCTGTAATTTATTAAAAGATAAAAATATCTGACATTTAAAATAATAATAATAATAATAAACAGCAACAAATAACCTTCATCGTCTGTCGGCTGCCTCAAATTTCTCTTTACAGAACCGGTGTTTATGCTCTGCACAGAAATAGTCCTTATCCTTGCAGGCTGCCTGACACAAGAGCAACAAACACATCAGAAAATAATCTGTTTTTTTAGTTAGAACTTCGGTCTCCATCATTTATCAGTGCTTGTTTCCAAACGGACAGATGTTTGGACAATGTTCAGACAGATTTAGCAGCAATTTCATGTCAAACATCTTCATACGCCTCTTTCCTGGGTCACCCCGCTCCACGCTGAGGGAAGAATAAATAAATAAAAAGACTAAATTTAGAATAAAAATGGGCTGTTTTTAGAACTCTAGAGAAAACAGATGATTTTTAAACTAAATCTGTTTGTGGATTTGAAACCTTTTTACTGGAATGACTAAAGGAAAGCACGGGTGATGCAAGTAAGGAGCATAATAAACTTTATTTAAAATAAACTCAAACATACTGCACCCGACCTGCACCTGTAGTTTTTAAAGGCTTGGCCATGATGAGCTCCAAAAAACCACTTGATGACCAAGTGAAATCCTCAGTGATGAAGATGTTGCTCTGGTCTCTCGTGGTAAAGAAGGAGCCTAGATGAAAGGAGGAGCTTTGGATTTACTCCTCCAGCTTTGCTCCAACCTTCACCTGTGGTCATGAGGTTTGGATCATGGCCACAAGGACCAGATCCTGGATCCAAACAGGTGAACTGAGCTTCTTTTAGCAGGTGGTCGGGCTCAGCCTTGGAGCTTCATCTTACAGCAGCACACATTAGAAGAAAAGCTGATGGATTCATTTATTTTAAAGACAGCAAATTAACAACTAAATTTTCAAATGTTTTTTGTGACATCGTTCTTCCATTTTCCACATTTGTTTCCCAAAAGAACTCTCTCTGCTTTTCAATCTGTGACCCAGCAACTCATTAAAACAGAAAACATGCCAACAACTATTTTTAGAAACCGTGTTCGTCTCCTCAGACTGAGGTGGATGTGTTCGACTGGTTTCAAGTAGTTCTGACACACATCAACAGGATGCAGAGAAGCCAGAACCGAATGGATTTTTTCTCACGAACCTCTCCGGTTCTCTCCCCCTCACTGCGTTTCGTGGCGTTTGAGCTCCCGTTACGTCTCTGATGCAGCTCATCTTCCATTTGTGAATCCTTTAAATTAGATTTCCTCCCTTTTAACCAGGAAGGGATGAGCACCGGAGTCAGGAGGGAATGCTCCTGCAGCGCTGATGTCATAGAAAAGGTTTAAACAGCAAGGGGTTAAAGTTTAAAAGACTTTTATCTAAACTCATTTTTGTTCCAGTTGATATTCAGTGTCTTGAATAAAACTCAAACTGCCTCCAGAGGGACGCTGATGGGCGGTCACATTCACGACCCGAGTTCAGAATCAAAATGGAGGTCAAAGGTCGTGAAGGTATTGTTCACTGAATGTGGTTGAAAAGATTCATTTTCTGCAAAAGGCTCTGTGCTGAGTAACAGATGGTTCATTTATAATTTCCTGCAGAAATGGAAACATCCCCAATGAAATAGACCATTATAAGTCTTTCAGAGTGACAATAATACAGTTTTCTGAATTTATGTTTAAAAAAAACATGAGGGCATGAATGTCAGCGTAAAGTTTGTACTCCTGCAATAAAATTATATTTTGTGTTTTAATTTTTACAAATGTCTGCAGTTCAACATTTCAAGGTTAATCACATGTTACTCACTGCTCTAAATTCATATTCATAAAAACTTCTAGAATTGAAGATGTGGGTAAAGATAATGGAAGGATGGATGGATGGATGGATGGATGGATGGATGGATGGATGGATGGATGGATGGATGGATGGAT
>JARVLU010000002.1:8365370-8379548 GCA_031762415.1 Simpsonichthys santanae | reverse complement strand
ATTAAAGTAACAGTGTTAAGATTAGTGTGCATTGAGAAACCTGATTGCTGCAGGGATAAATGAGTGTTTCAATCTGTTTGTTCTACATCTGGATTGCAGAAACCTGCGTCCAGATGGAAGCAACCTGAACTTGTCATGGAGTGGGTGATCAGGATTTGCCAGAATCTGCCTGGCCATATTCACTGACCTCACCTTGTGTAGGTCTGCGAGGTTCCTTAGGTCTGTGCCAGCAGTTTTGCTGCACATCTTGACAATCCCCGAGAGTCACACCCTCGGCTTCACAACATTATCTAATTGTGTGAACCTGTTTACATGCAGGTGTTAGCTGTCCATCACGGTGGACTCAAACGTCCTGATGGCGTCACTCCGTTGTCTCGGTGTTTTGCTCTGTGGGCCCGTTTCAGGGCAGCCAGTTTGAACAGGCGTGTTTTAACCAGCGCACACATCTGTATACGTTGGCTGATTTTCCAAGTGAGAGAGTCCGCCGAGGACCAGGCCTGTTGATGCTTTTGTTTCACATCATGTCTGAACCTTGTGTGTCTCTCAGCAGCGTGGCTGTGTGTGGTCCGCCCACTAATCAGGCCTTCTTTTAAAAAAACACAAAGCTCTTTTGTTAAACTAAACTGTGTGCTCTGCGAGTGTGTGCGCCGGCGTGATCACGAGTGTTTATTTTTGCATTAAACCTTTTTGGCAGACCTGATGCCGGTTCTGAGAAGCGTGAGACACAGGAACCCTTTGTCCTCTGACCCGGCTCAGCTGACACAGAGTCAGCTGACTGCTGTGGGTTCTGTTTGGAGCTGGAGGAGAGGAGAAACGTTACGATCACAACTAAATCAGTGCCGAAATGCTAATAAATGACAACTTGTGCATGTGTGAATGCAGAAGAACCCTCCTGCGGTTATAGTTTCTTTAAGTGGAACAACATAGAGGCATGATTAAACCAGAGCAGGCTGGAAGATCTGATGTAGACGCTGGACCAACCAAGCCTGTCTGATAATAATTTAGTCTGTTGTGACTGCACAAAAACTTCAAGCTAACGTGTAGCATCCATGTTTCCTCCTGTAAACGCAGTGTGCTTTGTGTGACGGCACGCCTTCTTCTGCGAGTCACTTCAGAACCACGGACCGTTCACCCTGGCTTCAGATGGAGGTCACGTTGAAGATTAACGTGAACGACCTGGAGGAAACATCTGAAGTCAGCTTTAAGACCTGCAGCGTGAACGTCGTCTTAAAGAAACCGGTTGTGTTTTTGTGTTTACAGAGGCTGCGCTCACGCTGCAGGTCTTAAAGCTCAGTTCTGATTTATCAGGGAGGTCATTCAGTTTATAAGTTCACTGCAACAGTCTTCAGACTCCGGTGTGGACGGTACATGGTCCTGAAATGACCCACAGAAGAATGCGCTTACCATCAACTCCTCAAGTTTAGAGTGAGCAGAATCCTCCCTCCTCTGCAATAAGGTCCAAACTGTTGGATAAGTAAATATCCTTTCATCATCTAATTAAATAAAGGAGCTCACACACGACGACAGGAGAAGATTGTTCAACCCAGTTTACTTGCAAGTGTAGACGTCAGGGGGAAGCTTTCACAAATGTACAAAAGTTACATGCTTTGAGCCTCGTCAGTAAGAATCTGCACCAGACAGTGAGGCAGGAAGTGTTTTATAATACACGCTTGTCTGACAGAGGTGAGTTCAAGACGAGCACACCTTGAAGTTTATCAGGTGTGCCTACAGGTAGGCCTGTCACAATAAACAATAAATCAATTATAATCACATGATAGATACAAATTATCAACCTAATTTTCATTTATCGGCTTTATTGCTTCTCTTCTTTTCTTCTCTTTTCACTAAAAGCGGCTATGCTGAGACGCTAAGCTACGAGCTAAGCTAACAGGCAGACCTTGGGGAAAAAAGCCTCTGTCTTGTCAAAGCTCCAATATTCACCGTTGAAACTTGTGACTTTATTTTACTATTTTACTTTCAACTTGAACACAAAACTCAAATGAGTTGTAAACAAGCACGTCAGAGGATTAGTTAGCATTTTAATTGTGTGTTAGAGATGATTCCCAGCTACTACCACCCCAAGTTGTATTTCCGTATCTTTCAGATTGCCTGAGTTTTAACCATTTTTTGCGTTTGCTCAAGTTGTTTAGCTGTGGCGACCATCTTGAATCAGATCGACTCCTATTAGTGGTCAATGTATATCCATTGAGAGTTTTATTAAAATCCACCCAGAGGCTCTTGAGATAAACAAACACACAGTCAGCTACATGATCGCCCGCCTTTCACAGCAGTGGGCTGCAATAATTCCATATTTAGATCCATTGCTCTGGAATCTACTCAACGACTGTGGCCAAATATAAAGACGTTTGCTAAAATGTCTGCCGTCTCTGTGGTGTTTTGCATCTGAGATAAAAGCAGGTTTTTTTCCTTGTTGTCGTGGAAAGTTCTGCTGCTGAACAGAACCGGTTTTATTTAAGACTGCAGAAGAACTTTTCTCAAAACTTTCCTCCATCCTGAACTTTAACTCTGGGTTTTCTTTATTCTCCCATCAAAAGATGGATATATTATGGTCTAGTCTCCATCTCTTTAAACTTTCTGTTGTCCGGGTCATAATCTCTGATCCGCTCAAGATAATTTTACGAAACTCGATCTATATATTTACCACCATTAGAAAACATGTTGCTTAATATTTTCCTCACCCCAGCCTTAAGGTGAAGGTCACAAAGGTTATACAATCTATAGGTTTAGTGTAGCCCATTGCTATAGACAGGGCTTAATTTGTAAACCGATCAATGCCGGAACACAAACAGTGGGCGGGCCGGGAGGGGGGGCTCTGGGGTCCAGGGTCTGTGGGTCCTACCCCAAAAAAATTTGAATAAAGTACATGTGATTTCCTGCATTTTGGTTTATTTTAATAGATTATTAAACATGTATGTTCATCTACATTTGTAAATATTCCTCTTCTATCAAGCACCCCCTTCCCCCTCGACTCTGTCCCTGCTCGTTGTTGTCCATCTCCACACGTGAATCCTCCAGACACCTGCCTGTTGCTGTGGGCTCCTGCCCATGTACGACTGCCTGGTTAGCTCAGCACCCACACCCACCACTATTTTAGGGGCGGAGATTTTTTCAAGGGTAGGCGCAGAAATGCAACTTGAAGAGGCAGCTCGTATGCGGTTGTGTTTAAAATGAGTGTTTATATAATTATTTTCAGTTTACATATCCAATATAAGTTTTATTAGTTCAAGGCAGTCATATATTTGTCCATAACTTTATTATTGGTAAGCTTCAGAGTTACCTGATCCAAGCCGGATAGCAAACAGTTACCGGAATGCACCCTGTCAAAATAAGACTTCACGGATCCTGTTCCAGCAGGATCCGGCTCAAATTAAGCCCTGGCTATAGATGGCTGTGCAACGGTTTGTCGACGGGTGTACGATGTGCCGTCTGCGCCACCTTTTGTTAAAGGGTGTAAGGAGGCTTCTGACGCTGTTCAAGAGCAGCTCAAGTGTTTTTGAAGAAAACACTCAGGTCACCAAAAGTTTGTGTTAAAGGAGGGAATGACTTCCAGGTCTGATTCTGGTCGGTGCCGTTTGGCATTCCTTCATTTCAATCGATAACGGGGTTCTCCTCTTTTGCTCAGAGATTAAACTAGGAGAGGACAGAAACCTGAATGATTATGTTTTGACATTAATATCCGAGGTGATCAGATTAAACCAACGTCCCTCCCTGTGGCTGTGATTGTTCATCTGTAGGTCTGACCCTGGACATGAAGCCTCTGATGCTGAGCCTCTGATGCTGATCTTATTGAGGACTCATGCTAATGCTTTTAGTCGCTGCAGAAAAATCTTCGAAAACTTTCCAGACTTTTAAGGTTTTTGAAGGGTTTTTATAGACTTTTAGAAACTCTAAAACAGACCTCAGAGATGATGACGTCGGTGAGCAGAGTTCAGCGTAGAAGCAAAATGAGACGAAACCTCTCAACGCTGCATTAAAACCTAAATGTTCTTTGAGTTGCAGTTTTCTGCAGTGAAGCGTCTTTGGGTCTCTGTTGTTTCCAGTCTGCAGAACAAGCTGCTGCTGTTTGTTTTTATCCTTCTGCTGCATTTCCATTTCTCTGGAGCTATGATAAATTAAAGGCCAGCCATTCCTTGAAGGAATGCATATCGCCCACTGCCTTCCATTAAAGAGGTTCGATTCAAGATGGCTGCCACAGCGACGGTATCTGATATGTTTTAATCTCATAAACTTTACCTAATTATCTCCAGTTCAGAGTATGCTAAAGTCAGTGTTCGTTGTAGGGACGATCCAGGACTCTGTCCCCTTTCAAACCAACTGTCTTGAGATATTTGCTAACAGACTGTTGAGGTTTAGGTCTGAAGAGGTGTAGATGACTGAATGCCTCGAACTGAAACAAATAAGAAAACACATGGAGCAGGAAGTGGAGCTAAGCGGCAGAGCTTCAGTGTAACGTTACGAGCCATTAGCGAGGCAGCAGTTGTGTTAGCGTCCTCACACCTGGCTGTTGTGAGTCTGTGCAGGAGTCAGCTGCTGGGGGACGAGTGTGTGAGTGTGACTGTGTGAACGTTTGTGAAGCATGTGATCCATTTTTCTCACGCAAGTTTTTCGGCGCGATTCTCGTCCCGCAATTTTCAAATGATTTCAACAGATCATATAAATCAAAACGTTCAGCTCTTTCAGGATAATCCTGCTATGACTTTTGGTATTGGTGCAACTTTAGCTTTTTTTTTAATATATATATTTAGCCTTTTCTGCCACCTTTTGAATGGAGCTCATTTTACATCCTTCAAACCTTTATATCTGTTTACAACCTTTTACTGCTCCTTTCACATTTTCTTCTGGTTCAGCTTCTTTCAGCTTCATTGTGCAAACTTTTTTCAGCTGTTTTCAGCTGTTTTGTGCTCCTTTCAGATGCTTTCTGCTAACTACAACATATTTGTGTTTCTTCTCACTTCTTTCTGCTAATTTTAGCTTGTTGTGCTCCTTTCAGCTTATTTCTGCTAGTTTCAATCATTTCAGTCATTTTATGCTAATTTTAGCGTTTTCAGCTAATTCCACTTTTTTGCACTCATTTCAACTTTTTCCAGCCTAATTCAGCAAAAATGTGCTCTCTCCACTTCCTTCTTTTTATTTATGCTTCTTTCTGTTTTTGTGGCTACTTTTTAGCTGATTTTTTTTTCTAATTTCAGCTTTTTTCAGATAATTTCCACTCTTTGTGCTAATTTCTGCTTCTTTCAGCCTAATTAGCTAAACATGTTTTTTCTGATTTCATATGCTACTTTAAGCTTGTTCTACCTTTTCAGGTACCTTGTAGTTTTTAGCTAATTTCAGCTGTTTTCAGATAAATTCAAGATAAATTCTGCTCATTTCCGTCCAATGAACTTTTTTCTGGCCATTTCAGCTTGTTATGCTCCTTTCAGAATTTTTTTCTCCTAGTTTCAGCTATTTTAACCACTATTTTAGATGATGTATGCTCATTTTTGCTTTTTCAGCTAATTCCACATTTTGTGAGTCCATATCAGCTCTTTCCACTGCCTTCTGGTATAGTTTAAACATTTTTCTGCCTTTTCAGCTACGTTTCAGCTGTTCTTTTGCTAATTTCATCTGTTTTTCAGCCAGTTCTTCTGCAATAAGCATTCACACTGCATTTTCACAGGAAATTCAATTTCTCTAGTTTTCAATTAATACTTCATCGAGGATGGAACGTGAAGAAGAGCAGGAGGAGAGGAGTTAACAGGTGAAATAATTAGGAGGAGAACAAGGCGGCGGCTGAAACCCTGACGGAGGAAGAAAGTGCAGCGTTGGGTTTAAGACTTCAGAGCGAGGAGGAGGAGGAGGAGGAGGAAGGAGGCAGATAGAGATACCAGGTGGCAGAGAGCTGATGGCAGACAGATTTATTGAGGTCCCCCTCCACTGTAATTATCCTGCTGTCCTGTCTGCCCTGGTCTACACGTGTGTGCAGGCAGATCCTAACATCCCTGCTGCACCCGGGTGGAGCAGACTGCCTCTTGGCAGCGAGGCTCTTCATCAGCAGATGACCAAATCTGGATCCAAGAGGACTCCTCCCTGACTTCAGAGGACTCGTTTAGGAGACGTCTGGGACAGGAGGTCAGCCTCAACATGGACTCCCTGAAGTAGTCTCGTATAAAAACAGAAGGCCGAGGGGAAAAGGTTTTCTTGTTATGACTGATGAGGGTGTGAATTGTTTGTCTCGTTTGTGTCCCTGTGATGGACTGACGTCCTGTCCAGAGTGTCCCCCGCCTCTCGCCCAGTGAACCCTGGAGATAGACACAAGCTCCCTGCAAGCCTGCATGTAAAGAAGTTGGATAAATGAGTATTTAAAGTGATAGTCTGGTGATTTTTGAAGCAACGTTCTGTCAAATGTTTATCAATCAGCTGTGACATCACTTCGAAGCTCAGTTTAGGAAAAAAAAGGGCCGAAGTCCTCAACCAGGCTAGGCTATCAGTTAGCCAAACAAAGGTCAGTGTTTCAAACGACTCTTCATCAGAAACAACGTGCCGCGGTGAAAGAACAAACATCAGCTGAAATGAGACGTCTGCATGTGTGCACAACGCCGTTTGTTTTAGCTCGTTGCTGTTTTCTCAGCTGAGCGACGTCGTCGAGTTGGGTTCTTGCTGTTCGTGACGCCCACACCTGTTTCCATGACGGTGCCGACAGAGGAGGAGGAGGAGAACGTGGGTCGATCGCAGTGGACGCCGTCGGCTCACTATGAAACTGTAGATGTTTAAAAAAGCTACGATGCTCTGCTCAGTCAGAAACCAGAGAAGTGTTTCATCATGACGACGATGGTTCTGAGTAGCTTTTACTTAAGAAGGTGGGCCTGCCGCCAGATGTGCTCCGCCCTCTCTGGTTCTGGGACTTGGGGACAGCTGCTGTGGACTCCGGGGCTCAGCTGGACAGACGGCGCCGAAGTTCAGGCAAAACAAGTTGCCGCAACTTTTAACCAGTCTCTTAAAAACACTTGGAACTGGATCCTGGATCAGACGGGGGGTGGGGAGGCGGAGTCGAGTGATGCGGTCCAGCTGCAGCGTCCTCGACCTGCAGACGCCCGAGTGACATCGGATCAGAGCCAGCGAGTGAAGAATCGCCATTACTGATATTTGGTTTGGACCGGAGTGATCGTCCGTCACTGCAGACCTGCTGAGGCGCAGCTCCAGAGCTGGGTTACATTAGAGCTGCACATGTGTGTGTGAGTGCGTGCACGTGTAAGAGATGAGGTTTGTGCGTTCAGGATGTCGCTTCTTGACCTGAACGTGTGAAGACAAGCAAATGGAGCCAAGTGACAGAGCAGCTGATGCCAGTGTGTGTGTGTGTGTGTGTGTGTAGTCAGTGTGGGGGCTGTACTCCTGTCACCCTCATCTATTTATAGATTCTTCTTCCTGATTATCTCCCTCTTATTTCATGCCCATTATCACACATCACATTTTATTCCCTCTCTTTACTTCAGTTGTTGCACCTGCTCCAACATTCTCCTCAGCCTCACACACACACACACAGACAGGTCGGTCCTGTAAGTGTCTCGGCCCAGGCGGTGTTGACAGACAGTCAGTCGGTCAGCGTGCACTTCGTCATGACCAAGAGGTCTGTCGACGAGGAGCCCAAAGTGAGCGAGAGCAGCTTCGAGATAAAAGAGCCAATCACGGATTGGTGTGTGTGCGTGTGTGCGTGTGCGAGCTGCGTCAGGACGAACGGTGCCGGCGAGCAGGCCTCAGATAAAGACCCAGCGGCACAGGGCGGTGTGTGTGTGTGTGTTCAGGGGAGTAGGTGTGAAGATAAAAGTGTGAGTGTGAGGAATAATGAGAAGCAGAGCTGAGGGGCCGGCGCCTGGTGGTTCAGCTGCTCCCAGTCTGAGGAGCAAAGTGACGTTTGCCAAAAGACAATAAATCAAACCTATTTCTAGTTTCAGTTTGTCTTTAATGACCTAATTCTTATTAAGAAAAATATTGTTTATTTGGTTTTAGACACTTCTGCTAAGAAATGAAACTTCTTCAATTATCCATTAATCTGTTGTCATTATTGGGGTGCGCTGTAGCTCAGTGGTCGGGGTTTGAGTCCAGGTTGGTCAGGAAGAGTTACTCTTTTTGATTTATGTTCAGATTGTTCTTTTGAAAACACGTCCATCCTTTACTGGACCTCTGCTCTCAGAGCGCCACGTCAGGTTTTACAGAACTTTCACCGTATTGTCCAAATAGAGACACCCCCGGTCCCAAAAGAACAAGACCGGGACGACCGGACCTCTAGCTGCAACCTAATTTAGCGGAAGCTGATTTCGCTAACGGTTTTCAAAGTTAGCTAAAACCAGACCGAAATGAAAATTTAGCTCCGTTATTAACTGTTAGCATATTAGCGAACTGTGTGCACCACTGCCTTTAATCGGTGTGAAAACTATAAAACAGTTTCCTCAAATTATGTTAGTGCCGTTATATATGGTGGCAGCCATCTTGGATTTTGAGAAGCCAGCCCAATTTTGGAGAGGAACCTTTTGCACATGGATGCAGCTACACTCCGAAATGGAAGTGGGCACCTCACTTTTTCCCCAAAGTTATCATAACTACAATATGCACAGATGGATGGACAGAGGGAGGGAGGGTAATTCCAATCCTCCCCCCCACCCTTGCTGCGTGACAGAGGATAATCAAATACTGCATGAGTTTATTGTAAAGGCAGTATCACTGGGCTGTGACTGCCAGTTTGTGACCAGTGAGCCACATGACCACATTTTGTGAGATCCTTTTTTAAAAATTTTTTTTAATTTTTTTTATCACAGCCTGTTTTTGAAATCTTCCCGGTTTATTCAAGCTTTTTTTGTACAGGTTAGTCTCACTGAGCCTCGAGGACTCATGTACAAGAGAGACCTGTTTTAAACAAATGATGATGACAACAGACAACAATGACAACAGTAGACAATCATAAAAGAAAGCATATGAACTGAAAAATTAAATGGAAGAAAAATGATGTAAAAATAAATAAAACAAACAGCTACATTGTAAGGTGGTGTAGAAAACAAAACAAACAAAAAAAAACAGGAACATGTCTGTGTTGGTTTTTCCCATGGACTTAACAGATATTTGAAGCCACTTAGAGAGGTCAAGGTCAAGAACTTCAGATCTTTTTGCAAGATATTCCAGGAAACATGAGCGGAGTAGGAGAAGGCCCTTTTGCCAAGTTCAGTCCTCACTGACGGGACACTGCAGGTAATCATGTCCTGAGAGCGCACGCTGTAGCTGCACTCACGCAGAAACATGGAGGAGGAGATGTATGAAGACAGCAGACCAAGAAGTGATTTAAAGATGAAAATGTATCAGTGAGAAAATGTAAAGTTGATGTCCAGTTAACCAGTGAGTACAGGGTGCAGTGGTGGGTACGATAGTTACAGCCAGTTATGAACCTTAGTGCACCATGATAGACAGCATCCAACATCTGCAGGGTGCTTGTAGGAGCGTTCATGTAATGTCACCGTAATCCATGGAGGGGAGGAATGTAGCCGTTAAAAGGTGTTCATTCAGAGTTAAACAGGATCTATTTCTGAAAGAGAAACCCAGTTTAACTTAAATTTTATTTTACCATGTTTTCAACATGAGACTTAAAAGTGATGCAAATTGACCAAGATCCACAAAAATGACTATAAGTCAGTTATTGAGCTAAAATTAGGTTTAGTAGTAGTAGCTGAGAGTCATATATAACACATCCATCCAACCTTTATTTATACAGGTTAGTCTCAATGAGCCTCGAGGACTCATTTACAAGAGAGACCTGATGTAGTCAAAGAACACAGATGTGGTACAGACAACAGTAGACAATCATATAAAAAGCATATACAGTAAAATGAAAATTACATATAAATTATATGGTAAATGGACTGTACTTGTATAACTCCTTTCTATCTGATCAAGACACTCAAAGCACTTTACAACACAATCTGTGTCTCATTTACTCATTCATACAGCACTCTACTAGATCTATACAAAGATAATTGAACAAATCATTCTAAAGAGACTAATCAGTGTTTTAGATCACATCCATACACTGATGGGACACACATCAGAGGCAACGAGGGGTTCAGTGTCGTGTCCAGGGACACTTTGGCATGCGACTGCTGGTGGATTCAAACCCGCAACTCTTATATGTACAGTATTTCTCATTTATATAAGAATGTGACAAAAACTATTATGAAGCGATGCAAAATACTAAAAACACAAACAAACACATTGTCTGAGTGTGACAGCTTGAGATGTATGATAAGATTGTGTAAATTATATTTTCAGGGTTTGTCCAAAATGACTACATCGCTGTCATTTCATAACATAAAATGATCTTTGTCTGGTGGTGGACGACACACGAAGAAGTGCTGGACTTTTTATCTTTATGTTCTATGTGCTTACTTTATTTTTATTCTATGAAAAGACAAATAAACAGAAATCTCTTTCTCAACACAACACTGCAGAAAGCCAAGTGATTTCCACACAAGCGATTTCAAAACGGACAGCTTGACTTTCATTGTTCTTCATAAGTTCAACAAGAGCCACAACCAGGAACTGCCTCTTCTGTGAACCCATGCACACTTTGAGCGGTGAAATTAGCTTATTTAACCGTTCATTATACAACCTGAAGGCAACATTATGTGACCTCTGGAGATCTGAAAAGGCACCTCATGTTTTAATACTCAACTGAGGCTCTTGTCTTCCAACTAATCTTTACATCTTCTGTTTTGTTCTCTTTTTTTTTTCAGTGTGAAAGGTGACAGTGAACTGAAATGTAAAACATCGGACCCTGAACTGTGAATCTTTTCCTGGTGCTAAGTGATCATACATAAAATCAAGGTATTTTCCTCCCCACACAAATAGTTTTTGTTAATTATGGTACATTTTAGGTGGATTCATGCATTTTGCATAGATTAAATGCTGTTTTGCCCGTTATCCTTTCATGTGTCTGTGCTATTTTTGTTGATAATTTTTACTCTCTTGGCAGTTGTGGAGTTTGTGAAGCCAAACAACAACGTCATGTTTTACGGTTCTTCCTCCGGGGCCAGTATGTCCCTACCATCCAAGAGCCGGCTAAAACGACAGAGTAGGACCTTCACACAGGTACACACACAAACATTAACACACACACACCAGATTCAGGGTTGAAAATACATTCTAGGTTAAATGAAAGGTAAATCAAGGGGGCAAAGATTAAATGTATAAATAAAGGGTAGCCAAACAAGCTCACTGAGAAATGTGTTATGTGCCAGAAAGGATCAGGTTTTTGTAAGTTTAAAAGAAAAGTGATCCGCTCCACCCAAAAATTAGTTCTTCTTTTGCCTTTGCTTCACCTTTGCAGGTTACAGCATCATCAGCTTCACTGTGTGAATGTTTATGAAGCATTCACACTATTGTCATCCATTTTTCTTCCATCCATTTGTCAGCATCTTTCTCGTTCCACAGTTTTTGTACTATTTCAACAAATCATATCAAAACGTTCAGCTCATTCAGGACAATCCTTCTATGACTTTTAGTACAGTACTTGTGCAACTTTAGCTTTTTTAAATACTGTACAGTATTTAGCCTTTTCTACCACTTTATTTTGTCTCATAGAAAATGAATTGACTCATTTTACACCCTTGAAATCTTAGATCGGTTTACAACCTTTTACTGCTCCTTTCATATTTTGTTCTGCTTCAGCTTCTTTCAGCTTTCTTGTGCATTTTTTTTAGTTCAGCTACTTTCAGCTCATTTCAGCTGTTTTGTGCTCCTTTCTGTTTTTTCTGTTAACTACAACATTTTTGTGCTTCTTCTAACTTCTTTCTGCTAATTTCAGCTTGTTATGCTGCTTTCAGCTTATTTCTGTTTTTTCAGCTACTATTTAGCTGTTTTGTGCTAATTTGAGCTTTTCAGCTAATTACAGATTTTTTTGCACTCGTTTCAACATTTTCAGCCTAATTCAGCAAAAATGTGCTCTCGCTACTTCCTTCTAGTTTCTTTCTGCTTTTTTTAGCTACTATTTAGCTGTTTTTCTTTTCAAATGTCTGCTTTTGTCAGATAATTCCCACATTTTTGTGCTAATTTCTACTTTTTTTTAGCCTAATTTGGCACAGTTGTGCTTTCACCATTTCTTTCTGGTAGGTTAAGCTTTTTTCTGCCTTTTCAGATACTTTTCAGTTTTTTTGGCTAATTTCAGTTTTTTTTTTTTCTTTTCTTTTTTTAGCTAATTTACTCATTTTGTGCTAATTTCTGCTTATTTAAATCAAATTCAGCAAAAATGTGATCTTTCTGCTTTCTTCTGTAAATTAAGGCTTGTTCTTCCATTTCAGCATGTTTTAGCTAATTTCAGCTGTTTTTCAGCAAGTTCTTCAGCAATAAGCATTCACACTGCATTTTCACAGGAAATGTACTTTTTTTAGTTTGCTTTATAATCCTAGTCCCTGACAAGCAAACCACATGCACTGATTTTATACACCTCGATATGGCAGAAAATCGTTAAGTGATTGAGGTTCTTATTTAACAAACTACATGCAGCTACGAGAACAGTTTACATTACTGAAACTAACTTATTAATTTTTCTCAAAATGTGTAGCTTTATAGATCTTTTATTTATTATCCTCATGAGAAGTCCATCTACTGTACATAAAATTAATTATTCAATGTTTTAGTCACACTAAAAGCTTGGATCTAGGGATGATAAGTTATTTTCATTCAACCTTTATTTATACAGGTTAGTCCCAGTGAGTCTCAGAGACTCATTTACACGAGAGACCTGATTTTAACAAAGAGTGATGACAACGGTGGATAACGACAACAATAGAGAATCATAAAGGATGCGTACAAATTTTTTTTTAACAAGTGAAAATAAAATGGTGATTAAAATGATTATAAAAAAGATCATTAAAAGGAAAAGTAATTAAAAAACTGCTAGATTTGATTAGAGTTACTCTTGTCCAAGCAAAACAAGCACAGTGAAAAAATGAAAAGACATACCTGTACTGAAATAGTTTCACTCAGGATGAATTTAGTATCCATCCTTAATATTTTCACTGGCGACCAGACTTAATCAATATTTGACCTTATTTAATCAGAGCACGAGGCTCATGTCTTTTTCAAGTTGAGCTGAAAACAATCTGATTACTGGCCATCGTCTTTTGTCTTTATGCGGCATCACAAATGAAAAAAAAAAAAACATCTGGAAATCTTTTGTGATGTTGGAAAAAACTGGTTCTTAAGTTTTTGGTTTTTGTATGTTGGTGTTGGACAAAACATTTATTGGAATGATACTGTTTTTTTTAATCAAAAGTGTTTTTGTGTGGAGCTTGTCACGTCTAAATGCCTGTCATCAAATAAAGAAGTGTGGCGGTAACTTCCAGCTGGACAGTTCCAGATCAAACAAAAGTAAAGGGTTATAAATACTTAACGTTTTTGTGTTAGATGCAACTCAAACACAGAATGTTGTAACTAATGTCTGTTTACTTGTATCTATAGGTGTTGTACCGTACTTTGAGTTACAGAGATCGTGTCCCAGCAGAGACTGGAACAAACACCCGTGGGGATCGGCGCTTGATGACTGAACCTCCAGAGCGACCAGAGGACGACCCAGCTGAGCTCTCCACGCAGAGCTCGGCCCCCGGGGTGCTGAAGATCTTCGGAGATGAAATCTGTGCCGGTGCCAACTACAAGAGCGTCCTGGCCACGCCACGCTCCAGCGCTCAGGAACTCGTAAAAGAGGCTCTCGAGCGTTACTCTCTCAACAAGGATGCAGCTCGCTCTTACGTCCTGTGCGACGTGATTGGACGTTTGGAGGGAGAAGGAGGGTGGCGGACTGAGTGCCTGCGAGCACTGGGGGACAACGAGAAGCCGCTGTTGCTCCAGGAGCTGTGGAAACCCAGAGAAGGACACGCTCGCAGGTTTGAGCTGCGCAGGAGGGCTGAGGTAGAGGAGCTGAACGCCAAGGAGAAGGATACCATCACTGCTGGTGGGTAAACACACACACGCACGCACACACACTCACACACACAGAGCAGCTGGTCTAATTCACTTTCTTTCCTAACATGTCAAACTCGGCAGAAAAGCACAGCTTCTTTGCTCTTCTGCAGTGTGTGTGTGTGTGTGTGTGTGTGTGTGTGTGTGTGTGTGTGTGTGTGTGTGTGTGTGTGTGTGTGTGTG
>JARVLU010000002.1:8354428-8365270 GCA_031762415.1 Simpsonichthys santanae | reverse complement strand
CCCAAATATTTATAGGAATCGACAAACTCAATAGGGACACCATTTGAGGATAAAATCAGAGGAAGAACTGCTGGGACCAACTTCCTGTTTGAAAACAAAAGAAAGTTCATGCTCAATAATCCAAGTACCAAATCCAGTAATTCTCAGTCAGGTCATCTGGACGCCTTTGGTTTTTTTCTGCGTTTAATACAAGCTTGAGATGGAACAAATGTGACCAGATGATGTGTAAAGCAGATTGCATTTTCTATTCTTCCCTGTGCAGCTTTACGTTACACCAAGCTCAGTCCACTTTGTGCCCACCAGACCAGCCGCCCTCATGTTTATAGGTGAATCTGCTGGACTACACTTTTAAAATAAAAATAGGCAGATTAAAACTAGTTTTTTTTTTTTATTTTATAAATAACATTTACTGTGGGATGTGTGGGATTTCAAACCTGAACATTTGGGGCTGCAGCTTCGAATGTTTTTTGTCAGAGGACAATTCCTGTGCACGTGTCCAAATACAGCTCAGTCCTTTACATTTACAGAAACTAAACCGAGAGCGTTTAAAGAAAATGTCGCCCAAACTTTTCCCAAACAAGACGGTGAACCTCAGCGACTCACGCGGGGAAAACGTGAAACACAAACCGCAAACGTTTGGAGATTTTAAATTTGGAAGCCACAAAACTTAAACAAGAATAAAAACTTGTAATTTGATTTTTGACGTTAAAGATTATAAACACAGTGGCTTCGTCAAAAAAAAGCAAAATCTAGTTTTTATTTTAAGCCCGTGCAGCTCTGCCTGAGAAGACTGAGGTTTATTTGTGACTTTAAATCAAATGAAACCAAATTGATAAAGTTTGAGCTTCGCACATGTTCCATGTTAATGCGACCGTTGATCCAAAGCTGCTGTCGTTTTAGCAGACGAGTCGTCAGCTGCTTATTAATATCAGGGAATAATGTGGAGCTGAAATGACCCTGATGTCTGTCTCTCTGCCCCATCTGTGGCTCAGTGGGAAACTAAACTGTGTTTCAGGTCACTGTGCGCCAAACACACACACACACACACACACACACACACACACACACACACACACACACACACACAGTATGCAAGTCAGTAACACCTCCATCATCGTTAATATAAAATCTTTGTTCAGCTGCTTTATGTCTTTCACTCTGAGTTAATGAGAATATAATAATTAAGATTAACTATTTAACTTTGGGTTCAACTGGAGGTCGCCTGGAAAAGTACAATTAGTTTTTGGATTTCATAAAATGTTCTCCAGCGAAGCCGTTATAAAGTTTTTGTGACGGTAAGTCGTTCACGACGTGATGTTTAAAACGAGTCAAATGGACCTTCTGTTGAGCAAAAACTTCACGCGTTGCGATTTATTTTACAAAAATTAAGCCAAGAAAAGAAGCTGTGCCCGAAGAACTGAGTGCTGGCCCTGAACCAGCAGAACCTCCTTCAGCAGCAGAACCCTCAGCGGTTTCCTGTGTCAGCTTCTCTCCTGGTTCTGGAGGAGTTCTGGCCCACTCTTCTTTCCATCGTTGCTTCACTTCATTGAAGGTTCTGCTCAGCTCTCTGAAGGTCCCACCTCAAGAGTTCAGTCGGGTTCAGGTTCTGGACTCTGACTGGACGTTGCTTCTGTTCTTTCTGATTTGTCCTGTTGTACAAAGAAGATCAGCTGCTGTGTTTGGGATCATGGTTCTGCTGGACCCAGTTTGAACCAAGTTTCAGCTGGTGGACAGATGGGCTCACATTTGGTTTACAGAAGAGTTCCTGGTCCACTCAGTGACTGACAGGAGCCCAAACCATCAGCCCTCCACCACCGTGCTGACAGCTGGAAGGAGATGTTTGCTGCAATGCATTATGGGTAAACGTCTATCCTTTTGGTGTGGTTCTAGTCCAGAAGTCTTGCGGTTCCTTCAGATGAAATCGTCCAAACTTGAGCCGTGCTGCCATGTTATTTTTAGAGAAAAGAGGTCATGACCTTTGACCTTTGGCTTGCTGACTGATGCCTTTAGAGTCAGTGCACAGTCTGACCTTCAGGGTGAATCTGCTGTGAAGATTGTCAGCTGTCCGAAATGTTTTCCACTTAGACTTTCTCTGTAGAACGATGGACTCTAAATGACCTTTGACCCTTCCCAGGTTGATGGGCAGCAACATTTTCTTCTTTAAAATCATTGCTGCCGACTTTCCATCCCGGTGTCGTGCCAACACACCTGGCTGAATATTAACTGGTCACACATATCTTTACCCAGTGACGGGTTGGTTCCATCGTTTAAGTGGAAAACAGACGGATCTGTTCAGGATCCCAGAACTCCCTGCTTGTAGTTTTCAGCTCCTTCCTCATCTCTGTATCATCTTACAGTGAAAACTCACCTCCCTCCCTTTAGCTCAGCATATCATTACCTCAGAGACTGCAGCATCCAATTAAGACTTTGTCCTTCTTTCACCTCTCTGGTTGGAGGAACGATGGGAGGGAAAATTACAGATTAAGTGACTGGTTGGCACGTCGTTTGGCTACAGTGAAACACGAGGGTGGAAACTCAGAATCACAGGAGCTGCTGGTCCTCCAATGTATTTTCACATCTGATGTGCACTTTAGATGTTTACAGGAATAAACGCTGTGAGTGGATTATTGATGGAAACGGAAGGAAGGTGTGTTCAGGGCTGGCAGGCTGCCTGATGGATGAGAAATATTAGACTGCTCGAGGACTTCACACACACACACACACACACAACAGAGTTCACCTTCACAAAAAGCATCTCTGATCTGTGGCTGATCCGATCCTGAGCTCGATACGCTGCCAGTGATCTGATCATTTAAACTTTGCACAAACAGCAAAACCGAAATGTTACGATTCTGTCCTTCATCACAAAGAAATGATTCAGGAAGAATTTTAAATCAACACAAGGAGATTTAATTTAATACAATACAACAAAACAATTAAATCAATTTGTCGGTTATTCAGACTATTTTTTTTACTACCCAACAATAATTACAGCTGAAAAACAGACCATAATAACTTTAATTACAAAAGCAAACAATAAAATGCATTTTCTGTATTGTAAATAATAAAACATAAATGCACTTTTTGTCTTTTTGCTTTATAAACTGGTTCACTTAATAAGAATGAAGCACCCTTTCAGTGTTTGTTGCTGTTTATACCGGCGCCGCTGCAGTTCTGCTCCTGAACAGCAGGTGTCTCTAATGAGAAAACTTTACTGCAAAATGCTAATTTTCTTTATAATGTTCTGCTTTTTAAGCAGATGACTGTACAAATAAACCTTCTTTCTGATGTTTGGGCAAATAAATAACTGGACTGATTTTTATTTTTTTTTTCCTTTGGTACAAAAACATGGTGTTCTGTTACACAAGGGGACCAAAATTTAAAACTTGGTTCAAACCAATTTAAATCAGTACGTTAACTTATCTTTTCTTGTTTGCAAGTTCCTGAACAAGATCTGTCTTATTTCACATTGTTGCGTAATCCACATCAAATTCAAAGACAACTGAGAAATTTAGACTTGGGGGGGGGGGGGGTCTTCAAATATGACCAGCTGTCATGAGAAATCTGCAGTAAATAAAGAATGTTCTGTGTTTTCAAGGCTAAATGAGAAGTGATTAAAAATATATTTAATTTAAAGTAACACCTTGAGAGGCAGATAAGATATTTTCAAGGGCCATATTTGGCCCTCGAGTTTGGCACGTTATAAACTATGCATCTACTGTATGCTGCATCTTAAAACTTCAGCATGGCTGTCAGTCGATACAGATCAGTCCATCTTCACGTCCTCAGCCACCTGTATTCAATCATATCAAACTTTGAGAATGTTTTTGGCCTTGTTAAAGTTCATTTTGATGTCTGTGTTTGTGTTTTCAGCATCATAGTCTGTTTTAAATTAGATGCATTTTTTTTGGGGGGGGGGGGACTATTTTATTTGTAGGATCGTCTATAGCTGCCTGCAAGGAAGCAAATGATTCTTTGAAAAACAGAGAGATTTTGGGACCTACAATTGAGTGTTTTCCGTGTTGATGTGACCTAAAATTTAATAAAGCTCAACCAGCAGTTTTTTAAATTTTACATCTGCTCCATAAATCAAACTTCTTAAACTCTTGTTCTAATGTGATCAAAGAAATCTATCAAGCAGAACCTTGTAACTTTATTGGAAAATTGCATTCAGCCGTGTCACACGTGGAGCAGAAAATGTTGCGTTTGTCCTCAGTTCTTTCAGGTCTGTCATTAAACTTGCTCTATTTGATTTCTTTACATTAATTTCATTTATATTTGTAATTCATAACCTTCTGGACCAGGGGTCTGCAACCTTTATGATCAAAAGAGCCATTTTTACACGTTCATGCACTAAATTCAACGTGTCCAGAGCCGCAACCTGCTACAGCTGTTATCAACTGGTGGCCCATGGGCCACTTTAAGTTTGTTGGAGAAGACTTTTGTGGCCAGTAGGGGTGACATTATAAAGCTAAAAATATCTAATGATTTTTAACATTTATTAATATTATTACAATTTAAGACAAATGAAAAGACCAGATTATTGTAAAGGGGTGGGGAAAGTTTTTTAAATTCAAAAACAAAACAAACTACAAGCTATGCAGACCTATGCTTTGTTTGTTTGTTTGTTTGTTTTTTTGAAATTGTGGGAAAAAATAATTTAAGTATAGAAATAAAGCAAAAAGTTAGTGTTTGCCAGCGAAATGACATGAAAACAGCTACAATACACTTCAGTTTTATGTTAGTTTTCGTCAAAGCTTGAAAGAGCCGCTGTGGAGGAACCAAAGAGCCGCATGTGGCTCTAGAGCCACAGGTTCCAGACCCCTGTTCTGGACTATTTTAATCAAACCTACACCTGTTCATTTACAGGTGAAACTGTTGGTTAACTCTTTAAAGCACCAACATTTCAATTTAAAGTGTTCCATCCTGCCAAGCTAGGAGGCCTGTGGGCTCAGATGGGGATGCTGACTGAAGAGTTGCACCTCCTGGTCCAGGAGTCTTGTTCCTCCTCGTTAGTTTATCTGTGAGGATGTTGTCTGTCTGCGTTGCCTCACAGCGCTGCCCCAACCTCCATCTGTCTCTCTGCGTCAGGCAGGTTTTCAGTTGCCGGTCGTTCCGTCGTCACTCTGGATGTTTGACTTTGTCAGCTTGTCTGTCTGTCTGCCTGTCTCACAGTGTGTCTGTGAGTCCACCTGTCTTTGTGTCCTTGTGTTAACTGCAGTGAAAGACATCATGGCATTTGAAACAGCAGGACACTCTGTGTCTAAATGTCAGCTAAGCCCGCTCGTAATAGACCTTCCCATCTGTCCCATTCTCTGTTTTTGTGTTTTATTTGTAACCCTCCAACGACCAACTGTGTTTCTTTCCCTGTCCCCATAACAACAACCCCTCTTTTATATTTTTAGTTCTAATGTGCTGCAGGAAAACATATTTAGGAGATCAGTTATCTCAGGCTGTGTGCAAAGGTCAGGCCCACGATAATAAAAACTTGCTGACTAACCTGTGTGAACCCTGTGTGTTTGTGCGGCCAGGATCATCCATGAGGACGGCTTCTCCGGAGATGATGTCAAGCAGTACAAGCCTGTCGTTTACAGCAACACCATCCAGTCTCTGGCTGCCATCGTCCGTGCCATGGATACACTGGGCCTGGAGTACGGAGACAGAGAGCGCAAGGTCAGAGCAACAGTTTTTACACGTGTCCGGCTGGACCTACAGACCAGAACACACACTAAACCTCCAAACCTAAAGTTCAGGATGGCTCGCAGACACAAACCATCACAGATGGACGTGTTGGAGTCCAAACCTTTGAACGGTGCAGAGCTAATTTAAGATGGCTTCGACCCACTGAGCTCATGCAGCAAACGTTCAGAAAACTTGGGGCCGCTGAGCTTTCCACAGAGTCACCGTCTTTCAGCTGAGGCGTCTTGAGTCCAGCTGTTGTAGCGGATTCAACCAAGCATCTGAGAACGACAGTCATCTCTACCCACTTGTCTTTGACCCCCTGTTATTCCTCTGCAGATATACTTGGTACACTATAATTATCTTGGTCTGTGCTAATACTATAAATAACACACATATTAACTTGTCTCTGTGTGTAATGCTGTTTGCACGGCGATGTTTTTCAACCGTTTTGCCACAAACTTGCAGCGGACGGTGTCGTTAATGGTAAAGCTCCATAAAACTGCAAAGACGAGGCTTTCTCATGCAAGAACTTGGATTTGAGGGATTAAATATTATTCTAAAGACATTCAGGTGAAGCAGCGTGCAGAGGACACAAACATTCGTTTTGGTTTGAGCCCGTGAATCAAGTTGTTTAACAAGTTTGTTAGTTCCCTTCATGCCCAGACAGTTCAGTCCTGACTCAACCATGCATGTCTTTCTGTTGAATCCACAATGACACGTTGATATTGAAGCCCTATGTACCGGTAATGTCTTTTTGAAGGTCAATAGTGGTAAATGTATATTTTATCCTTGTTGGGCGTGAATATGAAGTATGTTATTGATCTCCAGCTCTTTATTGCTTCTTTGATATTTGGTGTAATTCTCCTGCAGCACTGATTTAAAAACCACATGGCTCCCAGCCAACTCCATTGTGCAAAAATCCTTGGTGCCAGTCTAAGTTAGTCCTGCTTCAAAGTTCTATAAATCCTACAGCAAGCAAGTTTGATATGGAATAGGCTAATTGAGGATTATGAGTCTAATCCTTAAAATAACAATGATCCTGTCTTGGTTTTGAGCCATGGAGTTATGTATATATATTACAAATGCAAAAGTGTGTTTACATCTCATATTGTTTGTTGTAGGTTTGTCATCATGGAAGTGACAGTGGCTAAGAATATCTAAAAATGACTGAGGTATACCAGTAACTATATTTACATTAGCTTTGACAGCCATTTAGATTTTTTAACTTGAGAGATGGTAACATTCGGGTACAGCGAATGATTACTCACCTACTATGTCGCATAGTTTGACCTCCATAATTAAAGTTAAAGTTTTCTTTTTTCTTAGCAGTGCCAGCCAGTATTTAAAACTAAAAGCTCGAGAAACTGTTGGCACCAGGAGTACAGCTGGGGCTTAGTTAGTTGTTAGTTGTAATTAGCTAGCTAAGGGCCAAAAGTAGTGAAAAGTTAATTCATTAGCAGATGTAACAAAAGTAGAGTTAACATTAGCCAAAAATAAATTTGTAGAAAAGGTAGAAAAATTAGCAACTGTAAACATAGCATTAGCAGATTTAGCTTTAGTAATATTAATAATAGTAATAAAAGGGAGTGGTGGCGCAGAGGTTAGAGAAGATGGGTCAACTGTCTGTACCGACAACATAAAAATGTGGGTGGGAAAAGTGAAACACCCACATCTGCCTCCATCCTCATCTGCCACACTCTGGGCCCTTGAGCAAGGCCCTTAACCCCCCACCATCTCATCTGCTCCCCCAGGCACCCTAGATTGCAGCTCTCTGCTCCACACAGAGGGCTGTGGTAGCTCGGTGGTTGCATCAGGAAGGGCATCCGGTGTAAAAACAATTGCCAAGACTTCGTGCATGATAGTTCGCTGTGGCAACCCCTGAAGAAGGGAGCAGCCGAAAGAAGAATCAAAAAGTATTTGTAATAGCTGTAGTAGAATTACCATTAGCAGAATGGATAGTTGTACACTTACTGTAGCTGGAAATAGAACTGCCTTTGCCAGTGGTAGTATTAACATTAGTAATAGAAGAATTAGCTTTAGCAGAATTAGCCATATTAGTAATAGCAGTAATAGAAATGCCATTGGCAAAATTAAAAGTAGTAGAATTAGCATAGCAGGTTTGAACTGCTATTAACAGTAATAAAATTAGCATTAGTATTAGCAGCAGTAGAATTAGCTTTAGCAGAAATAGCCATAGTTGAATTAGCATGATCAATAGTAGAGCTAACATTAGCAGTGTTAACAGTATTAGTATTACCATCAATAGAATAGCATTAGCATAAATAGTAATATATTTAGCATTAGTAGCATTAGCAGATTTAACCTTTATTGAATTAGCATTAGTATAATTTGTATTAGTAGCAAAAGTTCAAGTTCAAGTCAACTTTATTGTCATTTCCACCATATGGAATGAATTTATGTACACAGGGTCCCAGTTACACCCAAAAATAGCTAAATATAAAGTATAAAAAGAAACGGTTAATAAGGATCTAAAATATGCACTAAGATTTATGCAAAACAGATGCCAAACGGTACGCTAAAAGATCTAAGATGTGCACTAAACACTAATCAAGTAAAACAATACGGTGCATCAACAGCAGCCCGAACATGAGTCTTTGGTGAGCAGATAGGTATGAAATAATACAGCAGTATGAGATCATCAGCAGCATGAGATCAGCAGCATGAATAATCAGCAGCACAGATAAGTCACATATCACCATTTAAAGTGGCATTACAGTGAATTGTTTTCTTCTTTTTTTTCTCACAGTAATTATCCTGGTTAGGAATTTATGAGTCTTAACAGATTCAGGGTAGAAGCTGTTCCTCAGTTTAGTGGTTCAGCACTTAATGCTCTGCAACCTTCTACCTAAGGGGAGCAGGGCAAAAAGTGTGTGTGCTGGGTGAGTGGGGTCCTTCATGATGCAGGTGACCCTCTTCCTGCATCAGGAGGTGTAGATATCTGATGGTGGGGAGGCTGACTCCAACAGACTTCTGTGCAGCCTTCACCACCTTCTACAAAATGTAGTGGAATTACCAACTGTGGAAGAAGCATTAGCTGAATTTCATATTATTGGTATTAGCATTGAGAGTAGTCGAAAGGCTACTAACAGAATTAGCAGTAGTGATGTTTAGCATTAGACAAATTAGAAATGACTTAATTCTTATGGGTAAAATAGGGATAAGCATAGAAAGTGCAGAAGTATGAGTAAACAAAAAATGTGTACAATATAAAATATGCAGATGGATACAATTTTAAAGTAAAATGTACAAAAGTATAAAAAGGAAGTTGGTCTGATTGCAGGTATGCTCATTTTGAAACTGTTTTTTTTTTGTTTGTTTTCCCCTTTCCATAGCTGCGTATTGGTTTTAGAAAAGTGCATCCACCCAGTCTGCACGTGAAGCAATGTCATGTGGTTTGTCGGTTTCCACATGCAGCTCAGGAAACTAGTTTCACTCTGGTTTTTATTTGCTGCAGTTTAATCCAGTTTAGGACGATCTAATTTGATTTTGTTTTTTATATTTGTTTTGTTTATTGCACAAACAAACGCATTAACAACAAACTTTGGCAACAGTCTGTGAGTAAACGTAACCAAATGAAGGATGTACTGTGTGAGAGAACAGTCCAGTCCAAACATCCACATCCAAACATCCATGTGGTCGAGTCTTCGCTGATATTGCTAACCCCTCAAGCACTGCATTCTTTGTTTCGTGGAAATCTGCAGCGTTTAACTAGTTCACGTTCCTAAAACATCAGAATCTTTAAAAACAAACGTGTTTGCACTTGAAAACTCCTTGAAACGAGTATCCCAGTGTTATATGCAGGAAAACAAAAGGCCCCCGCTTTGTTTTTATCCTGACAGAGACGTTGGATTGCAGATAACATCGTAGACGTGACGACAGGTTTATTCGTAGCTGATTTATTTCTTTGACGCTAATTCTGCTGCTTAAAAGAAACCAGCAGTGTTGCTAACTGTTTGGTTTATTCATCCTTTTGTTGTTGTGATTTAGTGATTTGCATACTCTTTTCGCTAACTTTGGAATAATTATAATAATTTATTTTTGGCTTTACGTTCGTTTCCAGACCTGTGTTAGTTTGTGTCTTATCTGTTTTATTGCCTTGCTGGTATTTAGGTTCTGATCGCTGTTGTTTATCTCACTTCCTGTTTCTCTCCCTACTGCAACCTTTTAATTGTTTTGATTTCCTGCTTTCTTAGTTCTGCATTTGGGTTCTCCTTTTCCGATAATGTACCGCATTAACACAACGATGTCGTTCACTGGCCTCAACCGCCTCCAGAGGCGCAGATTATTTCTAATAACGATAAAGCTCTTGCTATTTCAGAGTAAAGATGAAATAACAGCACAACTATTGATTGGGTTTGTGTATCAGTGTGTGTTAGAGCTGAAGGAATTTGATGCGATGTTGGTAAAAATCATTTAGGGAAAAATATAGTTACGTGTGTAAGTATTGTTATTATTAACTACAACAGTAATAAATATTAACTCCAACATGTCCTAACATTTAGCCAGAGAATAACAGAGTAAAATACTTTATTTGTGTTTTTACTTCTTGAATGAAGTGAGTGCAGATGAACATGTTGTCCTTTAAGGTGATGAGAGGCACATTTAGAGCGTGTGTCTTACATTATAAGAAAATGCTCAGCTGAGATGGGACTTTTCACATCTTTAAATTCATGTGTATTCAAGAACAAACTGCAAGTTTCATACGTTCCCATAAATCCATCCATCATCTGGTTCTGGGCTCAGCAGCTTGATCAGGAAGGTCCAGACATCTCTTTCTACAGTCATCTCTTCCAGCTGTTCTGGGAGGACCACAACATGTTCCCAGACCAGCTGAGAGACATCTCCATGGAGGCATCCAGGAAGCATCTTTACCAGATGCCTGAACCACCTCAGCTGGCTCCTCTCGTTGTGGAGGAGCTGCAGCTCTGCTCCGAGTCTCTCCCAGATATCTGAACTTCTCACCCGATCTCTAAGGGAGAGTCCATCTACCCTGCAGACGTCATGATGTCCATTTAATGGCAAAATGAAATGGAAGCGGTGGTGCTTGTGACAAACAGAAAGCAGAGAGGGGAAGGAAGCAGCAGACGTTAAACAGACGCACAGAACGAATTCTGTTTAAAACTTGCTCCAATAAAGGAT
>JARVLU010000002.1:8336681-8348943 GCA_031762415.1 Simpsonichthys santanae | reverse complement strand
TTTATCTTGAGTTGATGTGACTCAGTAAGCATTTAGCTTGTTGACTGCGAGAACGCTTGTGCATTAGCTGAATTATGTAGGACATTTAAAAGATTTTTGAGTAAAATAAACTCAAGGAAATCAGAAAATTGAGTTTGGGACTTTGATAAAGTTGAGTCAAAACTAACCACTGCACCAGTGGTTCATGAGGAATCACTTCCAGTCACTGTTAAAACCAGGTTTTTGTTATAAAATGCTGTGTAAATGTGGGTCGGCGGGCGTATGATGTGCCGTGCACAGTACGTGTGAAGCTTTGAGTGACAGGCGATATGCATTCCTTCAAGAAACGGTAAACTTTCAGTTTTATTTGATGAAAATATCAAAATCTGTTGCCACTGCATCAAAAAATGTATATTTAGTCTTATTTATACTCCACCTGCTCATATGTGTCGTAACGTAAAAATAATTAGCTGAAAGGTCTTGATTCATGAAGTCGTTACTTAATCACACTGCAAATCATGCCGTCAGGACGTGTGTGTGTCTGTGTGTGTGTTTAAGAAGAGGTAGTGTGATTAAATCAGTCATATTTTTGTGAATTTACATGAAAGGTTGGAAAAAAAAAAGCTTCACACCTGATGATACTTTGTGTCCAGAGATATGAAGGTCAACAAAGAAACTCACTCCACTCAGCTGCAGCCTCTCATCTCATTACTCTGCCTTTCTGTGTCTGTGTGCATGTGTGTGCATGTGTGTGCATGTGTGTGTTTGTGTGAGAGAGAACCGGCAGTGTATTTTAAAGCCTGTCAAAGTGTATAACATCAGAGTCGTGCCTGAAGGAGAAGCAACACACCCTCACACAACTGGTTCTCCAGCTCCATTAAATGCCTCGTAGCTAAGCTCACACACACACACACACACACACGCAAGCACGCACGCACACACACACACACACACACCGACTCTCTCAGTAACCTTCTTGCTGTGCTCGGCAGCCTGGTGCTGCCAGCATCATGTGACGGGCACATGGACCTGTCTCACCTCAGCTCTGCAGTGCTCACTACAGGACTGGGATGCCTTGCTCACGTCGCCGACGGTAACCAAGGCCGCCAATCATCAGTGCTACTGAGCAAAACAATAAAAAAAAGAGAAATCCAACGCAGGCGCTGCCTTCAGAGAACAGCTGGGATTACAATCCTGTCAGTTCTGGTGGTGATGTAGAGTTTCAGATGATCTGAACGAGGCGTACGGTGAAGTGGACCAATGGGACTGAACGGGTTTAAAGAGAATTATGGGAGATTCAGGACTGGACCCAGTTACCTGACGGACAGTCTGCATGAGCCAACCTCGTGTGCACCTCTATGTCTACTCAGCGACAGACCATAAAGATGATTGTTGTATTATTATTTTAAATAAAATGAACAAATCATATGCGTTCAGTGACTAATCTGCCAGTTCAAGGTGGAAGTCTGTTGATTTCAGTAACGCTTGTCCAACAGTGATGGAATGAGTTTCCTTTTAATGCTTCAGAACCCCCCAGTCAGGGTCAGGGATCCATTTTTCTGTCCTCAGCAGTCTGACTGAGGACCAGCCAAGGTGGAGGTCGATGATGCTTTTACTGCCCCCACAGCGAAACGAGAAGGTGATGATGATGATGATGTTTCTGGGATGCTGAGATTTCAGAGAAGTGTTTTGAGGCTTAAAGAAACGGTTCAACGTATGACTTATATCCATCAGTCATGAACAGTAAGAGGCTCATGGTGGATGTTTCTTGGAAGGTGGGAGCGGGGGGGCGGGGGTGCAGGGACTGGGTTCTCAGGTTCAGGAGACATTAAAAAGCACAGATTTACTCCAGAGAGGAGATAAATGAACTGATTTTCCTGGGGTGGGGGGGGGGGGGGGGTCCGCCGTCTGACCCTCTGCTCCATCTCCATGTCGGTTTGTAACGGAGCGGCCTGAACGATCACGTTTCCATTCCTCTGCAGAACTGTCAGCTGCTTCGGTTTTGACCACAAACGTGTTTAGTTCCAGTCGTAGGACGAGGTTTGTCAACAAACACTCAGGTGAGAGCAGCGTGCGGAGTCACGTCATCATGTTCATAATCCCTGGCTGTTCCATCCACTGTGGGCTTCAGAAGAACGATCCTGCTTCTGAAGGTTTCTGTCAGTCTGCTGCTGCTGCTGCCGTTAACTAAGAGTTAAAAATAAGCAGCTGCCTGTAAGAAAAATGCATCATGCTTTATTGTAAAAAGTACCTTTGGTGTGTAAACCTTCTCCCTGAAACTGTTGGCTTGTGAACCAGTCAGCCAGGAAGCCTTGACCACCTGCCTGATGCTAATGAGGTCTCACTGTAACGTCCTCTGAAGGTCTGCTGTCGTCTCTGGCTCCACTCGGTCTGTAGCAGATTCTTCAAGTCCTGGAAGTGGGACCTCCATAGACTGGATTTGATCCACAGATCTAGAGACTGAGACCTGGAGACTTAGGAAGTGATGTCTAAATCTATTTGTTCTTGAGGTTTTTTTCCTCAGAGCGTCGTGAAAAAAGACCTTCAGTACCACGATCTGTTCCTACAAACAACTATGAGGTGACACGTGTAAAAATATGAGCCACAGGACTCAGTTTCTCAGCAGAACTTTGTCTGTCCATGCCTGCTTACACTCCTCCTGTGATGCTTTCTGTCCTGGTCGTTCTTGTCCACAGTAAGGCCACAACACACTCACTGACATCCTCTGTCTCTCTACAAGCTACGAGAACATGGCTGGATTGTGGCAAATTTGGTAAACCTCCTTCAGTGTGAAGGCAGTCATGATGATGAAATGTTTTTGTAACCATCTGCTATTTTCTGCATCCTCAAGACATCCTGCACCCCCGGCAGGCTCTACACATCCACCCTGGTACAACTCATCTCATCTTCTGCTGCTTCTCTGCAGTCAGCTGCTGCAGGCAAAGGTCCAGGAGAGAAACCCAGTCCTCCTTCCCTACCTAGAGAGAATATATAATTCATTTAGCAAGTTCTAGCTCTGCTCCAAGGCCTCCTCCCAGGGGACATGCCTGGAAAACGTCCAAAGGGGTGCACCCAGGAGACGTCCTATGAGCCACCTCAGCTGATGCCTTTCGATGCAGAGGAGCGGCAGCTCCTCAGACTGTCTCTAAGGCGGAGCCTGGCCTCCATAGAAAGGAAGGGTGGATCCAGGATCTGTTTCTTTAAGTCCTGATCCAAACCTCATGACCACAGGTGAGGGTTGGACCATAGATGGACCAGGAGATCAAATATGTGTTGTTTTATATACAATATTAACTTAAAGCCAAATCTGACTATCTTCAGCATAACATTATAATCCATATTCTTTTTGTTTTATCTATCTGTAGTCACAGTATAGATTTATCTACAGATAATTTGATCTAATAATGTCCTGATGCAAGCTCAGTAATCCAGGTGGATGAATCTAACTAGGTTGAGTCAGGGCCTACGTTCAGAGGACCTGACTCAACCTTGTTAGATTGAACTAATAATCATAAATAATTTGAAAATTTAACAAAGATCTTGGGTAATCTCTTGGTTAGTTCCTTTTTAACCCTCCTGCTGTTCTTGGGTCAAAATGGCCGTTGGTTTATTTTTTGAAGACAGACCGTTGTGTCAGGGTTTATCCAGAACACAGCTCAGTTACCTCCCAGTGACTCAACAAAACGTCAGATGAGCTCCACTCAGCATCAGAAATAAAGGGTGAACAGTAAATGTAGTCTTCTGCCTCCAACAGTGATCTGAAGCCAGGCCAGACCACAAACCACCCACAGCTCACAAAAAACCCACAGTTAAATGCAAACACACCTGTCAACATTGGTGCTTTAACAATTATTGTCATTTTAGCATCATTTCGTCTAAACTGCAGTGTCATATAAATACCATGTGTTGTTCCACACCCAGTTAGCCTCTTAATTATACCCACCTGAAAATAGAACCTTAAAATATACCGCTTCAGCTGTCCCAGGTTCCGACTCCCAGACGTATGGACAGGACCTGCTGGTTAGCGTCCCCAACGTCAAAGCCATGAAGATGGTCTTATTTTATGCTCATCTGTCAAACATCTGTCAGAAAATACAGACGGGGTCACGATCTTAAGAACTATTTATTCCTTCACTGTTCTGGACTTCTGGATTTTCACATCTACATAGACTAGTTATAGTGTAAAATATATTAGTTCCAATAAAATCAGTCCAGTGGTACATGAGATAATTTACAAAGCAACAGGAAAAGAAGCACTAAAGACCTGTGAAAACTCCTGATAGCACTCGATTGAGTTCAGGAACACTGAGGTCCAATCTTTGGGCTTTAGTCTCAAAACTGCCAAACAAAAAAAAGTCTCCTATTTTATATATTTTTGTAAAAAGGGGGAATTGGAAATACTCTCCCTCCGTCCGTCTTGTGAACATGACAACTTGAAAAATAAGCAATGTGCTGACTTCCACTTTGCTGTGTGGCTCTATCTAAGCATAAGAAATATCACTATGGAAATGTGTGTATTTGTGTGTGTGCGTATGTGTACTTGTACATATATCAACCAGCCACACCCTATTGTTTGAGGAAACTATGCTTTTTAGTTTTTATTTTTGTTTAAAAGTAGTTTATTTAAATTATTGAGGTGGCCAAAGCTTAATGTAGGCCACCATTGGCCACCCCCTGGCTCCACCCCTGATTGTGGATAAAATTGCTCCATCCAGGATCCATCACTCTAAACCAACTTTGCCGTGTAAATCCTACCCGCTTGAATATTTTCCACTAAAAAAATTTAGGTTTACTTGCATTCTCTGTTCAATTCCAGTCCAGAAAAACACTCATCTCCTAAACTACAAACATTCATTATTCAAATCCCTTAACTTTATTGACTAAAGTTAAATGGCACAAATGCTGTGAAATTCATCAGAACACAGAATTTTTCAGATAAATACTTTTGAAATGACCGTGGCGCATAAAGAACACCTAAAGCAACATACAGAGTTTGAAATTAATCCAGTCTATAAAAAAAAAAAAAAAAACCTAAATTTATTAATTTCATACCAACACCGAAGTTCCCTCAGCTTTGAGGAGCAGTCTGCCTGCAGGTTTCATTCAGTTCTAATGTGGATTAAACGTGTTTATTTAGGCTTAATCTTCTTATTTCTGTTTTTTTGTTTGTTTGATCTGCTTTTAATTGCTTTGCTTGTCATGTTGTTAATTATGTATTTGGGTTTACAGCTGGAGGAGTACCGTGGACAAATGAAATGTGAATTGAAAATAATGCTTTAAATTCACAAGACATTCTTATACATCAAATTGTTACTCAAATATATGTTTAAACAAGCAAATACAGGTAAAACATTTGCTATGAATCCAAATTACAGTCGCGTTTCCTGTTTATTCGAAGCTTAAAGAGCCTGACACACAGTTCTCCATCTGAAGCCGAACAGTCGATGTGGGTCACGTGGTTCCAAGACGTTTGTTTTCTCAAACCTCTCAAAATTCACGAGACTCAGATGCTGCAGAGCTCCTGGGAAACCCCGCCCGCTGCAGTATACGTCACCACGTGGGTTTCTTCCTGTCAAGAGTCTCCACTCCATCCCTGCAGCCGTTTGGCCACAGATCTGTCATGAAGAGAGCGCCTCACTGTTCAGCAAACAGTCGCCTCCGTGCACGATGTGTGCACGATCTCCATCCAGGAGGTTTTTGACCGTTTGACTAATTTAATGTGTTTGAAGAGTCGTACAGCTGAACGACCGCAAGCTTTTCTGCATTGATGAACACACCCACAAACTTCTGACCAATCACATGATACTTGTCGCATTCGTCTGTGAGGAAAAAAGTTTGGCCCAGGCCTTGTGTCGAGAAGGGGCGGAGCTACTCTGAGAACAAAATTATGGGATTTTTGTCACACAGCTACATCAATAAGAGACAATTTTACCCAAGACTTTATGTTTAAACTGAGCGATGCCAGAACGCAAAAAGTGGGCAAGATGGAGAATGTGGGGGTCCTCCCCCAAAATAATTTTTTATAGATGTGATTTCCTGCATTTTGGTGTATTTTAATGGGTTGTTAAACTTCTACATTTACGTACATAAGTAAACACTCTGCTTCTGTCAAGCATCCTCCCCCTGGTTCTTACTTGATGGTTCTGAGCCCGACTGACTCTTCTCCGCTTAATTCTGTCCTGCTCGTTATTGTCCCACTCCACAAAACGTCTCCAGGCGCCTCCTCCGCCCGCCCATGGCAGCTGCCCGCGTATAACTCCCTGGTTAGCTTGGCACTCACCCTCACCACTCTTTTAGCAGCAGATATTTTTTTTAAGGGTAGAGGCGGAAATGCTTACTTGAAGAGGCGGCTATTATATTAAGAAGCTTGTAAGTGGCCGTTGTGTTTAAAATTAGTGTTTATGTAATTATTTTCAGTTAACATATTGAATACAAGTTTTATTTGTTCAAGGCAGTCATATTTATTCATAACTTTATTATTAGTAAGCCTATGAGTTACCGGATCCAAGCAAACAGTTACCGGAACGCACCCTGTCAAAATAAGAGAGTTCTTGGATACTGTTCTGGCAGGATCCAGCTCAAATTAAGTACTGATTTTACCACTTCGGATGGAGTATACAGGGCCCATAATCCAGTCCTGGCATTAAAACGACCCAGTTAAAGGCTCGTGGGTCATTTTGACCCAAGGGCTGCAGGAGGTTACACTGAAAAACCTCTTTAAGACTCCTTGAATCATCTGCTTTAACTCCATCTCTGCACTTCCTGTTATCATAAAACTATTTCCTGTGTCCCATCACTTTACTAAACGTATTATTGACATTTGTTTGTTCACCTGAGTGTCAGACGGTTCAGCCCGTCCTGTCAGTTCAGAACCACCTGAGTCACACGAGGGATGATTAAACTACTTTCATAAAAATATAAGTTTTACATCAGTACACAGTCCCAGTGCTTTCGCTGAGTAATGTCTGAGTGTCCAGCTGTTCTTGACAAAGTAAAGACACTCTATTCACAACGTGCACACGTTTACCTCTCCAACGTGCACGCATCGAAGCAGCAGCACGATCAGCGTGCCCCTGATTCTGTTTGTCAACGGGAACGTTTGTGCTCCAACGCAGGATGAGAAACAGAACTGAGCAAAAATCTTTTAATCCAACGTTTTCTGTCGTTTGTGATCTGTTAGAGCTCAGAGTTTGTGCTGGGATTACTCTCAGCTACTCCCACAACTAATTCCTATAATCCACAATATTCATTCTGGCGTTTATTCTCAGTAACTCCAGGTTTCCAGGTGTAGAAAGGAGGTGGAGTCAGAGGTCCAGCCTGCAGCCGGGGAGCTTCGATCATGGCTGGGACTCGTTCCCCGTCCCTGTGAGCTTACCTGTGCTAGTGACACATACCTGTGTGGGTTTATTTGTGTGTGTGTGGTTGCACACTCCTGGCATTTAGAGGGAAATCAATGCCCTGCTGACTACTGCTGCTAATTGAAGGTTAGCAGATAGTATATCAGTCGTTCTTCTCTTTCTTCCTCTCTCTTCGCCCTTCTCTCACTTCCTGTCTTTGGTCAGTGGAGCTGTATTTGTTTCCTCCTCCGGAGCTGCAGTATCCACCTGCATACACACCAGCTCTAGTTGCTCTGGCTCTCTTCAGAGGATGCAAACTTTGACCTAACTTGTTTTCTGTTGGCGTGTGAAGGTTTCATCACCAGCTGAAACCTCCTCTGGGTGAAGTGAGACGACGTCAGGAGGATTTCTTTACACCTCACATGTCTCGTGTTTTTAGTAACGGGTCTGACCAGAGGTTCGTTTTCTTTAAATCGATGCTAATAACATTTTCTAAAATTTTCCTAATCTCAAATGTCCCTGCATGTATTCTTTTACCTCTCATTAACAATCACCTTTATGTGTGAAGATTCAAATAAAACAGGAGACTTTGTTCTTCAACATATTTTGAGCCACATTTAAAATGAGTTGGAAACACAGTAAATATAAAAATATCTGTCAGCTTGTATTATGGTGCACAAATCCTTCAAGTATAAATGCATAGATTAAAAAAAGTATACATACACACAAATACTTGTAGTCAGAATTTCATCTATATTTAATACTTAAATACAATTTGATATGAAGTTAAATATCAAGGCAACAATTAACTAATTAGTCTGCAGGAAGAGACAATGAAAGTGAACCAATTATTTTGTTTTGTTTTTGCACAGTGATGATCATTTGGTTGTTCATAGGGATGGATGGATGGATGGATGGATGGATGGATGGATGGATGGATGGATGGATGGATGGATGGATGGATGGATGGATGGGTAGATGGATAGATGGATGGATGATGGATGGGTGATGATGGATAGATTGATGGATGGGTGATGGATGGATGGATGATGAATGATGGATGTTGGATAGATGGCTGGATGATGTATGGCTAGATGGTGGAAGGATATATGAATGAATGATGGATGATGGATGAATGGGTGATGAATGGATGGATAATAAATGAATGGATGATAGAGGATAGATGGATTTATGATTGATGAATAGATTATGGATGAATTTTGGATGGATGGATGATGATGAATGGATTTGGATGGATGGATGGATGGATGATGGATGGATGGATAGATGATGGATGGATGATGGAAAGATGATGATAGATGCATTATGGATGAATGAATGAATAGATGCTGGATGGATGGATGATGGATGGATGGATGGGTGGATGAAAGATGGATGGATGATGGATGTATAGATGGATTATGGATGGACTGATGTGATGATAGTTGGATGGATGATGGAAGGAAGGATGATAAAGTTGGATGGATGATGGATAGATGGATTATGCATAGATGAATGATGGAAGGAAGGTTGGATGGATGGATGGATGGATGGATGGATGGATGGATGGATGGATGGATGGATGGTTATTGTTGTTGGATGGATGGTTATGGTTGTTGGATGGATGTTGGATGGATGGTGGATAAATGGATGATGAAAGAAGGATGGATGAATGATGGATGAATGGATGATGAAAGTTGATGGATGAAGGATGAATGGATGGATGAGTATATTATAAGTTTTTAACAGTATCCTATATTTTGTAAATAATATGCAGAAGAGTTCATAATTTTCTATTTTAAGAATCATAACCCGGTTTCTGTGCATATTTCATACTTCTCGTGTGTGTGTGCGTGCGCGCGTGCGCGTGCGCGCGCGTGCGTGTGTGTAAGAGAGAGCGCAGGCTGATGTTGCAGTGAAGAGAAGCTTCCTGTTATCAGTCCTTAGAGGACAGTGTCATGTCAGCCTGACACCGAGTCCAAGCATCTGTTTGTGTGCACGTCATGTGTATGTGTGTGTGTGTGTGCGTGCACATGTGAGTAGTTCTGACATATCTGCAGAGCAGAGTGCTCCAGATAATCGGTGATGATTCTTATGTCAGTGGTTGCCATGGCAGCAAGCACACCTGAGAGGGGGGAGATGAAGATGACCAGACCTGACGTGGAAAATACAAAAGATGACGAGATGAAGTGAGAATGAGAGGTCAGATGATGAAGAAGAAGAAGAAGTCCTCCATTTTGAGCTGATTTCAGCTTTCTGTGTTAACTTCTACACACTTTGTCTTATTTTGTTATAAAGTTATTTAAAAGAAAATCCCATAGGAACACACAATTTATTTCCTTCACAAACTAATTTTTGTTTTGTCTGCTGCAGTAAACTGACTTTTTGTTTTTTAGCTGTTAGCTACCTATTCATTAAAGTTTTGCTGATTTTAGCTAGTCTTGCTAATTTATCTTAAGCAGCTGTTATTTATTGTTTTCCTACTTAAATTACAGTTTTGATGCTTTTACTCTCCATCCATCCATCATCTTTATCCGTTTCTTCCTTTTTGGGTGGCCGGGGTCACCAGTGCCCCAACAGTTACTGTGTGAGAGACGAGGGACACACTGGACAAGTCTCAGTCCATCACAGGGACACATAGAGACAAATGAGACAAACAACCATTCACTCTCTCACTCACACCCAGGGACAATTTAGAGTTACCTATCAGTCTAACATGCATGTTTTTGGTGTGTGGGAGGAAACTGGAGTACCCGGAGGAAACTCATGCATGCACAGAGTGAATATGCAAACTCCACCCAGAAAGGCCCCATAGCTGGGTTTTGATCCGGCGACCTTCTCGCTGAGAGGCAGCAGCTCTAGCAACTGCACCATTGTGCCGCCCAAGCTCATCATTTAAATAAAATTAAAAAAACAATACAGGATTATTTAAAAGACTTTGGACTGCCCTCACAGTTGTCACAGAAATGAAAACAATGCAGACTCCGTCTTCTTGTCCAATCACTGGACAGTTCTGTTGACAATCCTCCAATGAAACTTGGGACATGATGGAATTATCATACGACAGGAGACAGAATGTGTCCCAGACAATTTTCGAATGTGAGCTGACCAATCAGATCTTGACGCATCATTAATGCATTCTGGGAATTTTTGCATTCTTTGTTGTAAAGCTCACCTGATTAGCGAAGACACATTTCAAGGAAATGATTGTCGCAAAGGCACCATTAGAATAGTCCACTAAAGACAGACACATTCTCCGCAGTTCATGTTTGTCTTGTTCCAAAGAAGGTTCTGAGGTTTTCCTGCCTGATGTCAGATGTTTCAAATATTTTTTACTGATAAAATTAATCTTTTAAGGCACAACACTGAGATAGTGTTTAGAACTAGAGCATGCTTTCATTTGTCCTTGCAGATGAAATCTTGCTTCATCCAGTTTTAACTATTAGTTAAAATAGATCTGTGCTCTAAGATCTTTCTCTGTGGAACAATTGACTTTCCATACGTTATCAAAAATCAATTCCATGACTCAGCAGTGTTATTGTATCATCAAATACATCCACAGAAAGAGATAGCCAATATTATAGGAGGTTTATGTGAAGAAAAACATTTGATGCAAGGCAATATTTAATTAGTAAAACTAAATTTTCTTTGCCACTTTGTAAATTTGAAATGTTTTATGATTCAGTGGATGTTTTCAAACTGTCTCTTTTTCAATTAAAAAAAACTATTTATGCACATCACATTATCATAATCCTGATTTTGATTCATTAATCCAATCCAGTCTGTGCTATGAACAATCGCAATGCTCTATACGTGCACTGGTGACATTTCAGTGGCAACAGAACCAACCTGAGGTGCTTCTTTGACAACATGATGACAAATACCAACAGTACATAGAAAAATAACTTTATGGTACATGGAGACAGAGGCCCTTTCATGTGGCTTCACACCGAAATACCTGCAGTCTTAGTGAAAACACGATGAAAATGTCAAAGTGAGCTGTTTGCAGCTGGCTGAGGGGCAACAGTGACAGGGAGAGGAGAAAAGCAGCATTTAAAAACTGGCTCACACTTCAACATTTAAGGAAAAAATGTGACATTCTCTTAGAAAACAAAATAAGACCCCCCAAAAAAACATTCAGAGGAAAAGAACAAGTCAAACATAATTAGAAGATTGGGATTTCTTACAAATCTCACACCTATTATACCATACTGACAGCAAAAGTAAACGCTACTCCACAAGGACAAATCTAATCTAGAACAATTGTAATTTTGCAAGCTGAGAGAGGTGCAGGCTGTAACGTGCACATTCTCAGATAAAATCACATTAAAGGAAATTGGCTCTTGGTGAACATAATTGCATCCTTCCAGACTTATTATTTACGTCCCCAAGAGATCAAACCATAGAAAGGAAAAAAAGATCATAATAAAATACAGCCTCATGGAAGTGAACCAACCTATCACTGGAGACAAATCAAACACAAGATATAAAACTGAAGGTCAGTTTTAGCCCAGTTACTAACAGAACACACACCTATATGAAAACCTTGCTGAATTATTTGGCACTACAACATGTATCTTGTTTGAATTATTAGTGGAGCAAAACATCATTTTTAAATGATTTTTTTGTTATCCTGTGAAGTTTTTGGTATACTGTATTTATATGGAAAATGTGTAACTTTCTTTGTATGATCTGGTTATGGAGGCCAAGAGAGGACATGCTTAGAAAACAGTTTTTTGACCATCATTTCAAGAAAATTTGTTATTCTTCTAAATATCTTGTAGTTTTAAAAATTCCTGTTTTGTCCTGGAAATGGTTTAATTATTCACTATTTGGGATAACTGAGATTGTTTTATACATGGAGTTGATAATATATATATATACAGGTGGTCCCCGAGTTACGAACGGGTTCCGGACCTAAGAACCGTTCGTAGGTCGATTCTGCC
>JARVLU010000002.1:8282238-8292588 GCA_031762415.1 Simpsonichthys santanae | reverse complement strand
CATTGGCCAACAGTGACAAAATCTTCTATCATTAGTCAACAGAGACAAAATGCTGCTGATCATTGGTCAATAGAGACCAAATCTTCAGATCATTGGTTAACAGAGACAAAGAGCTGCTGATTGTTGGTCAACAGAGACAAAGCGCTGCTGATCATTGGTCAACAGAGACAAAATGCTGCTGATCGTTGGCAACAGGGACAAAACGCTGCTGATCGTTAGTCAACAGAGACAAAATCACCTGATCATTGGTGAACAAAGAAAAAGTGCTGCTGATCGTTGGTCAACAGAGACAAAACGCTGCTGATCGTTGATCAACAAAGACAAAAAGCTACTGATTGTTGGTCAACAGAGACAAAACGCTGCTGATCATTGGCCAACAGAGACAAAACGCTGCTGATCATTGGCCAACAGTGACAAAATCTTCTATCATTAGTCAACAGAGACAAAATGCTGCTGATCATTGGTCAATAGAGACAAAATCTTCTGATCATTGGTTAACAGAGTCAAAGCGCTGCTAATCGTTGGTCAACAGAGACAAAGCGCTGCTGATCGTTGATCAACAGAGACAAAATGCTGCTGATCATTGGTCAACAGAGACAAAATGCTGCTGATTGTTGGTCAACAGAGACAAAAGATAATGGAAACTTTATTCTGAATGGGCCGTAGTTCTGGGACACCTAAAGTCTTAAAACTCCGTACTCTTGTTTGTAGCTACTCCTTTCACCACCAGTCGTAATGGAGGAGTTATTCCCCCCATAAGGATGTGGGAAAATCTCAGAGAGGCATAATACACCTGATGTGTCACTCTGCTCTGATTATTTCCTGTGTCGGCATCAGTCTCGGCTACTACCAGACCAAATTTTGGGCGTCTATCTGTAAACCTGAGTTTTCTTTGGCAGCCATCTTCTAACAGGCCTCAGGGTTCGTGTGCTGAGGGAAACACAAGCAGTGAACAAGTCTGAACTGTCCTGAACATGAATCACAAGAAACTCTTTTAGAACCCCTCTGACTTTGGGGGATGGGAGGACAGTGGTTAACAGCTGCTTGACTGATTGAATGAGGAGGACCGGTCCGGAGAGTTCCAGTCTTGAGTTATAAGCTCTCTGAGAAACACAGTCCATTAAATGTCGGTGTTTGTTTACGACTGAGGGCTAAAGTTCTGCAGAATGTCTGAAACCTGCACGACGACAGCTGAAGCAGCAGCCGAGAGACAGAATAGAGATGTCAGACTTCGTGTCCTAAGTCTGACGTTGGACAAACGGAGGGACTGGGAGGGGACGGCCGCTCAGTTCACCTCGATAAGCCTTTTCACACGAGCCAATCCTGCTCGTTCCTGACTCCCATGATTCACTCTGATTCTGTGGACTGTTCTGATCATCACGCTACGTGTTTCTGCGTGGCGTCCTTGAAACGATCTATGGATTCTGTATAAAAGTGTGTCATCTTTACTCTGACCATTCGGTGTCTTTTAAATCTTTTTGTTATCTGAAGATTTATGTGACGTCTATGGGTTCTGTTTGTTTCTGTAGGTCCCAACACCTACGACGACGCAGCAGCCTACATCCAAGCACAGTTCGAGAGCAAGAACCGCTCTCCAAATAAGGAAATCTACTGTCACATGACCTGCGCCACGGATACGGGGAACATCCAGGTCGTGTTTGATGCTGTGACCGATATCATCATCGCCAACAACCTCCGAGGGTGTGGCTTGTACTGAGCACACCCACACACCCTGTAACTCCACCCCCTCCTCCCCCATCCCCTCTTTTCTCCCCCTCCTCCTCCTCCCCCTCGTTCCTTTGGCACTGCTGTGGAAAAGATGATGGCCATGATGATGAAAAATGAAAAATCCAACTAGGTACATATTAATAATGAGAATAATTTAAAAATAGGCTTACGTACATTTAAATATAAATATATATATATAAAATGATTTTGATTTTTGTCTCTTCTCGCTCTGAGCCCATCCACCCCCCCCCTGTTGTTTATCAGTCTGTTGCCAAGCAAACAAATTTAGTTTTAGTAGGAAAACCCAAAACCCCACAGCCTTGACAACTTCTTGAACAAAGTCGATGAAAGCCCCCGCTCGTTCTCACGCCGTCAGCTGTGTCTTCTGCTCTTAACAAAACTGAAGCCTGTATTTAGTTATTTTCCGATTTTTGTTGTGTATTTTTACAATGATAAAGCGTGTTGTTTAATTTTGGATTTTTATATTTATTACAAGTCTGTACACTGATTTTTCTCACGTTATGCCTCACCTGACACCTGTATTTGTTTATTATTGTTTTATTTTTGCTGTTAGTTGTGATTTTCTTTCTCAAAAAGATGTCAAAATAAAAATAGCACTAAAAAGCACCATAAAGGTCAGAACCTTAAGAAAATTAATAATAATCATGCTAATTTTTAGTCTTTGTTTACACATGAGAAGACATCTTAAGGTGTTTGTAATCTCTTTTTGTTATTATTTCTTGAATGATTTGTTTTATTTCTGTGTTTGAAACTTGGTTTTCATCGACAGGAAGTGAGGCTTTCTGTTTCCTGAACCTGGCCTTCCACCATTGGCTTTAGAGCCAACAGGAAGAGAGCTTGGCGTCGGAAACATCAGTGCTGCATATCGGAGGCACTGCGCTGTAGATAGCTACGCTTTTAGAAGCAGCATTAACGGTCCATTTAATAAAACAAACTCCTGACTAGCTGATTAATTTATTTCTTAATTGACGCCTCTCATCATCATTTATTTCCTCGTTTACTTAATCTCATCTTCATCCTCCTCTCTTTCCTCTCAGCTTATTCCTGCATGGCGCCCAGGCGTCCAGATTTCAAGGTCAAAGGGCACCCTCCCTCCTCCTCCTCCTCCTCCTCCCTGTCACAGATAGCATGAGATACTCAAGACTCTGTATAAAACTGACCAGTTAATTAAACTTGTGATTTAAAGTTACACACCAGTACTGTTCAGAAAACAAAACTGTTCAATAAAAAGTGCAAACTATAATAAATAATAAAAAAATAAATAAACTGAGTAACAAGCAGCAGCTGAAAGAGAGAGGGGATTGTTTCAGGTTTTTTTTTTTATAATAAACGTGCAGATTTTGAGACTTCCTGCAGCAACACACAGAAAAAAAAAAACTGATTAAAGTTTCAAATTCTTCACTTGTTTGACAATAAAATTCAAACCAAGGGTCGCTGGTTTCAAGCCAGTCAAAGATCATCTTTCTTGTGCTTTGTAGCTACAGAACTTTTCTTTCTCCGTGTAATCTCCTTTTCTTTTAAACAAATTAAACATTAAAAAAGGGTTCCCGCGTAACAGCGAGCTGATCCCGGACAACCCCCCATGTTGTTGCAACGCTCTGAACTCTGATCCCCGAACCTCTTCTCCTTTTACCGTTCTGCCTGTTCCCCTGCATTAGAACCATGTCCTCACTTTAGCCTGACTCAGAACAATTAAATATAATATTATAACAATATCTATTTTTTATTATTTAAAAAAACACTTCTGGGGAGAGCACGTTTCTCGCTGCGTCCGCTAGTTAGGGATGCCGCATGTTCACACATCGACGCTGTATAAAGTCATGCTCCTCCTCCTCCTGTCCTTTTTCAGTTTATTTACTCCTTCCAGGTCTATAATGAAAAGCACAGTTCTCACAACACACACACTCACAAACACACACAATAAGTAGATTTGGAAATTTGTTATTTATTCATACCTAATCTATGTTTCCTGTCATCTATATAAACCTCTTTCCTGCCTTGTTGAGTTCTAGATTTTAAAAGAGAAACTGTAAAACGACACGATGATCCAGACTTTTGGCATTCTGTTCCTGTTCTCCTCACAGATTAATTTCAACTTCTGTTCTTTACCCAGTGAATGCTTTTTATTTATTTTTTCCCTGTGCAGCTTTTTCTCTCTTCCTCTCCCTCTTCTCTTCTTTAGTGAATGGTTGTTATTTCATGTGGGATGTCCGTGCTGGAAAAAAAAAAAAATCAATCGAATGTAGTGTTTACATTAAAAAGCCACTGTTTTCATGACTACAGAAAAAGGAACTCGTTTTTCTTCTTGTCTTTGAATCTTTCTGCATTTACACATAAGCAAAGTTTAAAAAAAAAACAAGTTATGTGTAATATTTACAGGCTTCAAATACAGTATTTTTCGGATTATAAGGCGCACTTAAAATCCATTAATTTTCTCAAAAACTGACTGAGCCTTATCAGGTGCGCCTTATGTATTAATTCTGGTTGTGCTTGTACTGACCCGCGAACCAATTGTGTGTGTTAGTGTGAATGAGTTGAATAAAGTTTGACTTATCTGACTGTTTTGTTTCGCTCAATGCGCCTGATAATCCGGTGCGCGTTATGAAAACAGACCCGTTCATAGACATTGCGCCTTATAGTCCAAAAAAACATGGTATGTGGGATTTAATTTTAAATACTTTGCATGTCTGGATGGGGAAAACAACGTATGAAAAATTTGTTTTTGCCTTTTTTTTTTTTTTTTTTTTCTAAAACCAAAAACCCTCTCAGAAGCAACATATTTTCCAACACTGAATATGCACAACTTCAGACAAAACTGACAGCGTGTGTAAAATGTAATCAAAAGCCGAATCCAGTGATTTGTAAATCTTATAGACTCATATTTCATTAACAATGGAACAAAGAAAAAAATTATGTTTAAATTTTGAAATTGCACCTTTATTGGTTGGGGGGCGTCATTGTTAATTTTATGGCAGCAACGCATCTGAAAAAATCTGATAATTCTCAATCAGGTCATCTGGACAGTTTCTTTTTTAGAAACGTTTCTACTAAAAAGAAACTGTCCAGATGACCTGATTGAGAATGATCAGATTTGACACCTGGATTATTGAGCATGAACTTTCTTGCATCTGAAAAAAGTTGTTCCGGGAGCAGCATGAGGCTAAAAATTACGGACCATCTGGAGGAGCATTTTACAGCTAATTAGGTTAATTGTCAACATCAGGAAGAGGACTGAGTCTAAAAAGAGCCCTTTAGAGAGGCTCAGAACTCTAAACTATCGTTGGGTGTGAGAGAGAGAGTGCATGGATGAGGTAAAGATGGGCAGAGGTTCAGCGGTCTGAGTGAAACTCTAAAACTTGTGCAATAATTTCAGAATAAAGTTCCTGAATGAACGACTTTAATCTCCAGTTCATGTTCTCATGAACAGATTAGAAGAATCTGTAGAAATCTGAGAGCTCAAAGCTCGAGGCTGACAGTCGATACTGGATGGTCGTGACCTTCGACCTGTCCAGACCGTCCCCCACCTCTTGGGCAGTGATTGCTGGACATGGGCACCAGTGACAACTCCACAACCCAAAATTGAAGGAGCGGGTAAAGATGCAGGGGATCAAGAATGTCTCGTCTGGGTGTAAAGTGTTCAGAGCCCTGACGTCAGAACTTCCTGTCTTTGCTGGTGTCAGACACCAAAAGTGTTTTCACCTGAAACGTAACGACGCCTCTGTGGACGTCTCAGGCAGCAGGAGATGAAGCAGCTTCTGTAATTGGAAATGAAATGTTTGGGTTTGATGAAAGGATTAGAGCTGCAGGATTATTGTCGGCAGCACACGGTGTCGCCTCATGAGACGGGCCTGATGAGCTCTAATTTCATTTTAATAACTCGCTCTTCACAGCTGGCAGCAAAAAAAACAACAAAAAAAAAAAAAAAAAAACACCTGCTGCAGAGATTTATTGTTTCAGGAAGCAGCAGATAAACCGTTTAAAATGTCTCCGGCTGACTCGACCCACTCACCTGAGACCACAGCTTACCTGTCGGGTGTTTTGCCTCCACTGCTGCGTAGGCGTCGCAGCATAACCAAAGATGAGCAGAGTTTTCAAAAGGGTGGAGGTTTTTGTGGGGTTTTTTCCTCCTCTGGCAACAAACAGGTGTATTTGTTGGTTTTTGTTTGAATTAAGGGGCGGTTATAAGAATTTTTTCTTCTTTCTGCACCCTTTTCATTCATTTTTTTTTTTTTTACTTTTTGATAATTTGTTTTGTTTATTTTGTTTCTTTTAAATTAATGAATAAATAAATAGCAAGCAGCCATCTGAGCACTAACGACCAATTGTTAGGCTGATGGTCCTCCTTTTACATGTGAACAGCTAGTTCTGGGTGTCGGCAGCAAACTGGTTGATCCACCATGAGAAGGTGCTGCTTATATGGCTGAGTTTGTTGCAGCTCCACAGACTGAAGAAGTCTTTTGGATAAAAGACGAACGTTTCAACAAGAATTCGTCCAGAGGACCTAACTTAAGTTTGTTAGATTCACCTGAATATTGAGCAGCATCAGGACAATTTACTAAACTTTTGGAAAACCTTCAGTTCATCTCCTGCTTTATGATTCTAAGGCAGCACAGCAAAGGTAAGATGGGGTCTCTGATTATATTTTTCAAATGTTAAACATAATTCTGGTCCTTCTTTGTTTGTTTTGCTTGTAGTTCGAGTACTGCAAAGAAACGCTGCACGATGTGAAGACACTGCAGTCTGGTCGCACAACTGCTCAAAATGGTGTCGTGTTTTGGCGCTTACAAAGTAAGCGTCTAGAGCATAATGTCTTTGGAGGCCAGGCTCAACATGGAGGAGCTCCGTCAGTGGAGCCACTGCTCCTCCTCGTCTAAAGGAGTCAGCTGAGGTGGTTCAGCTGTAGGGTGCGCTCCACAGGACCTGACATTTGTAGGTTTGGAAGGTTTTCTTCCTCGTTAAAGTTGATCGGATCCTTTTGTTCTCCATTTTCCAACACAAGAAGAACAAAACGTGTTTAAACATCCCAAAAAGAGCCTCCGAAATGAAACAATCCCGTTTAATGTTGGGACGTTGTTTTTTTCCTGAAATTAAAGCTGGAATTGTTTCTCTTGTCCGTTTTGTTTAACAATCTGCCTGTTTTTCACTCACGTACAACACATTTGTTTACTCGCCGTTTGCTGATGCATTTTCAGGAACGCTCTGCTAAAAAAAACAAGTTCATCTGTTTCTGGACATTCGTTGTTTTCCATCTTTCTGCAGTGGAAGCACAGATCTGATCTGTCGTGGTCGCGGTCCTTTGTTCCAACGCGGCGAGGTGGTTCTGCAGTTCTTCATGTCCGACATGGTTCTGCAGGTCTCGATGGAAGCCCGACACAGAGAGTCCTTGTTGCAGCAGACGATTGGTGGATGTGAGCTGGAGTCAGGAGGCAGAGGCTTTCATCCTCCCTGCTGAGTCGTCTGGTTCAGCGGGTTCAGGGAGGAGAGACAACTGCATCCTGTCTGCAGGTTAACATCCCTCCTTTCACCTCACAGATGCTCAGACTTTTGGTTCATATTCGCAGCTTCTCATGAAACACCATGTCACAAAGCTCAGATCCATAAATTACCAACGTTCGCAACCATTAGCATATAATTATGTTTCCATTCTTACACTCAAGCAGTCTAATTATTGTCACTTTAAAATGTTTTACATGTTTTGATTCTATTATTCGTTACTATTCTATTTGATACTATTGATCATACCATTCTCCTTGAAAAATTAAATAAATATGGTATTAGAGGACCAGTGTTGCAGTGGGTATGTAGCTATTTGAAAGACAGGAGATCTAACCTCTGCAATATCACATGTGGTGTTCCTCAAGGCTCTGTACTTGGACCACAGTTATTTAGTTTATATGTGAATGACTTGGTAAATGTGTCAGGACTCCTACTTTTCATTTTATATTTTGTATTCGTATCTTGTTTTGTATTGTATTTTAAAATGAATACATTTGTAAATAAATTAATTAATTAAATAAATTCAAGATTAAAGGAAATATATGACCTGAAATGAAACATAAGGGTTTAGAAGTCAGAGGAGAGAAATCATGCAGACTGATGAAGTTAAAGAAAACCAGAGGAGGAGGAGCTTACACTAAAAAATTAGCAGCTAAAATCTAATAGACTGAACAAATTATTCTGGAGCAGAATTGAAAGAGAACAACGTTTTAAAGGAGTTCAAGAGAAATCTGTAAATAAAATTACATTTTATGAAAAACTGCACAAGTCTGAAAAATTATTCCTGATCCAACTGAATGTTTTGATGTAAGGGATAAAAGCACAAAGTCTGCAGAAGCTGTTATGGAAGAAACCCGTGGATCATCATGGATGCTGACTCAGCGTTGAGGCGAACATCACACGAGTTCTGGTGTTTTGTTGAAAACAGAACCGACCTGGTCTGAAGAAAACTGGAAGCAGAAGCAGGTCAGATTGATTCTTGACTGATGGGGTGTGGCTGGACAGGAAGTGGTTGAGTGATGAGCAGAGCACCTGGAACCTGAAGTCTCACCTGAGGTCGGACTCACCTGAGGGGGAGGGCTGAGTTGCAGCCATTTTTAATTCCTGAATGGATTTTACTGAAGAAGTCTCGAGCGCGATCACCTGAGATGCTGGTGACGGGTGAGGCACTCACTTTCTGTTTGAAGACAGGGAGGGCCGTACAAAACTGGAGCTGGTGCTCACACCTGAGTGGTTCTTCATGGACGAGGGTCACCTGTGAAAACACGTCCCCTTCCTTCAATCCTTCAACGTGTCCCGTCCAGGAGGACTCCTTTCAGCATCAAGTAAAACTCTGTCCTGTTCTTCCTCCTGCAATGAGACATGTGACCCACCTGGTGGTCAGCTGATGTCTCTGCAGCTTCACGTTCTGAAAGGAGACGCTGAGTGGACAAGTTGAGGAACCAGCTGTCTCTCCATGGTTTTTATTGGACCGGGATGCTGTTCCATCCTGTTGCTAGGATACCAACCAGCTCGCAGTTCTCAGATCTGCATCGGGGTTTGTTTACAGAAGCGTTTGTGTCTGTCTGGCACACACACGCACAGGTGCGTGCACGTTCAGCAGTGGCTCTGTGTGTCCGCTCCCACCGTCTTCCAGGATGGACGGTGTTTTTGGGGGCCTCTGAGGAGAACTCCTGAAGGAGGCGTGGAGTCTGAGAGGAGACTCATCTCATGGACTGATGGTCCCTGGTCTCCATAGCAACCATCCTGCAACCACAGGAAGTTGCCACACCACCCTCTGCTGGTCCGGATCAGAACCAGAGCAGGTTAAAAAGGTGGAAAGTGTGGTTAAACTTTAGATTGATCTGCCAAAACATTATGACCATTGACATGATGATGATATGACATACATATATACATGTGGTTTGGCACCTGAGCAGGTATGGCCCAGACCGGACCCAAGAAGTTCTGGATGTTGACAACAGATGTTTTTGTTGGGGTCTCTGTTGATGGAGCCCCATCTGTTCCATGAATTTGGTTTCTGGGAGGGTTAAATGGCCTTATCCGGTTCTTTGATCCATATACTGCAGTGTGGGGTAAATATTTGGTTGCTCCGGTCTCTCATGGTGAAGAAGGAGCTGAGCCTAAAGTCAGAACTTTCAACTTACTGATCGTTTTATGTTCCAACCCTCACCTGTGGTCACGAGGTCTGAACAGAACCAGATCCTGGGTCCGAGCAGGAGAAATGAGCTCCCTCTGCAGGGTGACCCGGCTCAGAGAGGAGCTCCATGGTCCCGTACAGCTGCTCCTCCTCATCTTTTAAAGGAGTCAGCTGAGGAGCTGCAAGGGCCTCATGCATCATATCGTGCACGCGCATGTCTCTGCCCACCTTTCCTTCACACACGAGACTCCGCCCCTGACACATTTTTGGCGATTCATTCTCAGTTTTTCACTTATTTACTGTGATGAGGCGCCAGCGACCATCAAGTGGATCAGAACATGTCCAGTGATCTAAGCAGCCATCTCCAGTAGCCTCATTTAGGGCATCAGAATATCTGCGCTGTGGGGAGACTTCAGATCTGGCATCAAATGGATGAGGTCATCTGTTTGATTGGGTGTGGTAGTAGCTGAGAGTCATCCGAGTGCTAACAAATTTATCCAGATTACATCACTTTTCTTTGTTTTATTTAGCGGGTGATTCCTTCAAGGAATGTTAGATCTTTACTTCAATATGAATAAAATTATTCTTGTGTGAGTGCTTCAAGCCTAAATGTGATTAAACTGATTGACTTCAGCATCAAATGTTTTAACTACAGAGACTAAATTGTAGTGGTGGGATGTAACTAAGTACAAATACTTTGTTACTGTACTTAAGTATATTTTCATATATCTGTACTTTACTTAAGTAGAATTAAATGTTGGTACTTTTACTTTTACTCCACTATATTTTACATGAAATATCTGTACTTTCTATTACAATACATTTCTATAATGTCACAAGTTACATTCACATTGCAGTTTTTTGATTTGTTGTTAGTTTTAAAGTAAATGGTCCATTGAATCACTGCAAAGTGGACAGGTAACATTAGACCCGCCTTCAAGAAGAGCTGGACCAATGATGTATAT
>JARVLU010000002.1:8247943-8260824 GCA_031762415.1 Simpsonichthys santanae | reverse complement strand
CTCGCTCTCACTCACCCACACACACACACACACCCACACACACACACACACACACACACACACACACACATGCTGGAATAAACACAAAAACCCACAGTCTCTTGGGGTGCGGTCTCCCCTGCAGCCCTGATGCACTATGGGTAGTTGTGGTTAAAGAGGTCCTGTGAGCGGCTGGCCATAAATAGCCTGAGCAAAAAAAAAAAAAAAAAAGGCAGGATCGTGGAGGTCTTTTCACAGAAAATGAACCTAAGTGTGAGCGTTTGACAGTTGAATTCATCTCATTTATGTTTAAATATTTGTTGAAACGGTTAAAGGTGTCGACCGAAACTGATGAACATCAGGACAAGGACAGCTGCCGTTGATGGAAATCAAGACACATGTTGAGATGTCACACCTGCTGCACGTAACGTTGCAGCTTTTCATCGCATTTGACTCTAAAATACTTTTTTTATTTTGTTTTTTACAGTCGGAACAGTTTCATGAGTTTGCACTGATCGTTTGGTTCTACAAACTAAAAGACGCCATAAAGTGTGAAAGCAGAAACATTAAACATAAAATACACTTAACTTCATTTACAAACACTTTACCGTGTTGAACTTTTCTAGTTTTAGCTACCTTTCTTTTTTTTTTTTTACCTTCTGTCTTTTTAGCTAGCCTTTTGCTACTTTCAACTTTGAGCTAGCCTTTTGCCGCTTTAGCTTTTAGCTTTTTGTTACTTTTAGTTTGCAGCTAGCCATTTGCTGCTTTCAGCGTTCAACTAGACTTTTCTACTTTTAGTTATCTGTTTGCTTCTATTTTTACCTTTTTAGAAATAATTTTGCCACTCCAGCTTTTAGCTAGCTTTTTACAGCCATTTTTAAGTAAACTTTTAAGGGAGTGGTGGCACAGAGGCTATAAAAGGTGGGCCTGTAATCAGAAGTTCGCTGGTTCAATTCCCCAGACCGACACTATCAAAACGAGGATGGGAAAGGTGAAGCACCCACACCTGCCTTCATCCTCACCTGTCCCACCCTGGGCTAGAGTTGTCATTTCTAATCCGAAGCCCGGCCTGGCCCAACCCGGATTAGGGCCGGGCTGGGCCATAATCATGTGCCGGGCCGGTGTCAGGCTTTTGATTGGGTCAGTGGACGCACGCGGCTGATGATCCAAATATATGGCAACATGGTTTGCCATACAGTCACCAACTGCACGTGGCCTTGAGACCGTGCGCTAACCGGCCTTGAAAGAGGTAACAAAAAAAAAAAAGTTCTGTTAATCTTCAGATGGACTACTGTCAGGGATCGCCCAAATGGACGTCCATTCAGCCGCTGCACTCAGCGGACGTGCGCAGCCAACGACCCAAACAGGTCAAAGCAGGGTCCATGTCTGAATAATGCAGAGTGCAGGCAGAAGCAGGGATTTAATGCACTTTGATGGCCGTGAAACGACAAACACTCCCTCAGCTCTGATCTTTTGACCCCCTCAGCCGCGCGCGTCTGCTGAACGTCAATAACTATCAGTCAAAGCTTAATATAAAATGTCGGGGGGTTTCGGGTTCTGACCTGTAATTACTGTTAATCCGTCGGGTCGTGTGGGGTTTGGAGGTGATGGCTATGGGCTGGGTCGGATTTATTGGGCCCAAATGCAACTCTACCCTGGGCCTCCGAACAAGGCCCCAACGCCACCATCGGCTCCCCCAGGTGTCCTAGATGGCAGCTCTCTGTTCCACAGAGGGCTGTGGTTGCGTCAGGAAGGGCATCCGGCGCAATAGCAATCGCCAAGTCTTCACGTGTGATGGTTCCCTGCGAGCAGCCGAAAGAAGAACTTTTTTTTTAAATAGACTTTTACACATTTTAAAGCCAGCTTTTTGCTCCATTTACTTTAGCTAGCCTTTTCCTTTTTTGAAATAGACAGCTACTGTTTTTACTTTTTAGCTAGTTATCTTTAAAACATTTTACTACTTCTAGTTAGCCTTTAACTGTTTCACTTCTAGCTACTGTAGGTCTCTGCTACTTTTAGCTTTAATGTTTGCGTTTCTTCAGTAAATCTAAGCTTTTTAACGGACGACGCTCATTTCTTAGGTTTTCTTGGGCAGTTCAGAAAATATTTTAAACAAACAGAGATGTGTTCACCCCCACTGCGCCCCCCCCCCCCCCTTACACACAGGCTGTATTTTTACTCCTCAGTCTGGAAGTCAGAACCGGGCCCACGGTTCTGCTTGTGGCTCAGTGGAAACAAACAGGCTGGAGAAAACAGTCGGTTTTTATCTGAGACGTTTCACCAACTGCTCGTCTGTTTTCCACAGGAAGACAAAACAACACAAGGTCAAACTGCTCGTCGTCAAGTGACTTCCTGTCTGTTTGCAGCAGGTCTGGTGAAGTTGTGAAGAGATGAACTCACTTCTGATTCACTGGATAAGAAATCAAAAATTATATTCTCGCTGTAAAAAATTAGTCCGCAGGTCAAATAAACACGCAACATTATTTTCAAGATTTGACCAAAATGACTAAAACTTGTTTATTTCTCACCAGAAGTTGTTCTTAAATTAAAACTAGCCTCATAATTAGTCTTAGTTTCTGCTTTTGAACCGTTTTTACACAACTTGGTGCCGTACGGGTCCAACTCCTGGCTTTTAGTAATGCTGAACCAAGCCATCCACAGCTCGGACTGATGTGAACCTCTCTGTCGCCCGCAGGTCTATCTCAAGGCTCCTATGATCCTGAACGGGGTGTGCGTGATCTGGAGAGGCTGGATCGACCTGCAGAGGCTGGACGGGATGGGATACCTGGAGTACGACGAGGAGCGGGCGCAGGTGCTCCCACAGCCCATCACACCTTTGAGATTTGATTATTGTGTTTGAAAACAATCGTCTGTGTGTGCAGCACGAGGACGCCTTGGCCCAGGCGGCGTTTGAAGAGGCCCGGCGCAGAACCAGAGACTTTGAGGACAGAGACCGGTCCCACAGAGAGGATTTAGAGGTGAGGGGGACGGGACTGTCGTCCACGTTGGACTGTGGACAACTGTCTTCTCGATAAACCAAATATAAACTTTTACAAAGCCAGTTCAGACTAAACCAGACTTATAAAACACAATGAATATAAATCAGTAGTGTAGTGTTTAAATGAATATTTCAGCCATTTGTGTGTGTTTTTGTTTTAAAATTATAAATGATTATCTCATCTGTTGTAGATAACTATTTGAATGAACTCAAACTGGGATAAATAATGTTTAATTCAGTTATTTGCTTAGAAATATCAAGAAATTAGTGGAAGTGCTACATCAAACTGCTGCTGTCACTATCGAGATTAGAAAAGATAAGATGTCTTTGATGTAACTGTAAAGGTAATAAAATAAAATTACAAAATACAAAATGTCAGAAAATGACATTAAAAACATAAAAGCAACACAGAGCAGGGGAATGGTTTATAAATCGTTGTGATTGGACAGCTTTATGGAGGAAATTTATGCTTTTAAATAAAACATTTAATGTAAACAACTTTTAAAGTGAAACTGACTTCAGCTTTAAATATTTATATTTAAAAAAAATTCCTTAAACTGCTCTGAAACATTGAGGACTGCTGCGTTCAGCTAGCCTTTAGTTCATTAGTTTGATCAGAATTGACCTCTGTTTCCACTTTATCATTAATTTATTTAAAATAAATGTTAAACTTTGTAATGTTTTTTAGCCATAATTAAAATAATTTTTGGGTTAATTTGGATTAAACTGGAACGATCAATCAAAGTGCAGTTAATACAGCTCAGAGTTCATTTATTCTAACGTGGAAATTTGGATTAAAATCTAGAATATGTGCATATAAACATAATTAACTTGTACACCCATTTATTTATTTAGATTAAAGCCTGTTTAATTCTTAACAGACCGTTTCTGACTGACTTTGTAAGACAACATAAAGTATGGCAAGCCTTTTGTGTATTTATTCAATATGTTTAATATCAAACGTCATTTTCACACACTAGTTCATCACTACCCTGCTCTAGTTGTACATTTGGTCACACTAGTTCAACTAACACTTTTATAGTACCCTGTCTATCCCAACTAGATGGAGCGTAGTTCACACTTGTCGGCCATTTTGCCACATTACATTAGTTGCTCAAAAGTCTCAACCAGTTGGCTTTTTAATGTTCTATAGTGGCCCATTGGACCAAACTAGTCAATGACTAGTTTTACAAGTTAACTAGTAAGCATAAGAAATTCTTACATGGTAACTAGGTGATGAAAATTATGCAAAGTTGACTAGTATAAACTAAAGAAATTGAAGAGTAAATGCTAAAATGTTCACTATTTTTCTAGTTGACACGTCGTAGAGAGGGGAATGGAAATACCTTCTGGCCACCTGTTTGTATTTTGAGCATGAAAACTTAAAAAATAAGTGACATACCAACTTCCATTTTGCTGTGTCGCTGCATCTAGGTGTTCGAAAGGTCACTATAAAAAAAACTGGGTTCCCACGTCAAAATTCAAAATGGCCACCTCTTTATATAAATGTAAAGTAGCCACCCCATCGTTTGACGAAACTATACTTTCTAGTTTTTATATTTTTTCAAAGTGTAGTTTCCTTGAATGACTGGGGTGTCTGAAGAGTAATCTATGGTGACCAAGGCCACCACTGGCCACCCCCTAGCTCCACCTCTGCACCTGGTGGTGGATTAAAATTTTAAGTTGCAGCAGTTGACATTTGACAGTCGCTAGTCATCCAGTTGGCAACATTAGTGTTGACTAGTTAACATAAAAAGATTTTGATGGTTACTAGTTAATTTGTATAACTAGTCGTCAAGTAATTTGGTCCTGTGATCGTCTAGTGAAAAAGCCAACTAGTTGCAACTTTTGGGCTGCTAGTGCAGCTGACTAGAGGGACTTAAGCTCCAACTAGTTAGATAAAAGTGCTACTAGCTGGTAAAAATGTATTACTAGTAAGAGTACAGTATTTGTTTGAGTGGTATGACTGAACGTGCAACAAGTGCAGGGTAGTGATCAAATGGCTGAAAATGATGTTTAATACCAAGGATGTTGAATAAATACACAAAGGACTTGCCATACAAAGCACAGAATCACAGTGACGTTCTTTCACAAAATTATTAAAGAAAGTTTAAAGATATTCTTGGTTTTAAGTAACATCATCATGAATTATCTTTCAGTTTAATTAACTGTAGGATTAATGCAGTCAAATATTAATATTTGTGTTTTAAAAGCTGCAGCAGCAGATTTGTAATCCCCCTCCCTCTGCCTAGTGCTTCGGGTGGCTCAGGGTTGTGTGGCGTGTGCTTGTGTGCTTTAATTTTTCATTCTTTAATTAGTTTTTGCAGTTTAAATAATAAGTTTAGTGCATGAGCAGTTTGATTAATAAATCCACATTTGATTTTTTTTTAAATCAATTATTGAATGACTGATTCAGTTTTGTCAGGTGTCCCTAAAGCCTAAGAAGGGAAAGAAGTTTTGAACCATTCAAAATTATTCAGTTCTCTTTTCCATCAGCTGTGTGTTGTGCACAAAGTCGATTGTTTTGCTGTGCAGTAACTCTGAAAGCCGATTATCACCTGAAACAAACTCACTTTCCCAGCCAGGCTTTGGGGAGACCAGCGGCATTCTTCCTCAGTTGACGCCAAATTGTTTATTTTTTTAGGACCCTGTGGTTTCTAAAATCTGGGACTGATGACCCTCAGAAAGACAGAGAGCCAGCAGAAAAGAACAGGGTCTGTGTCCTTCACTTCTCACCATCATCTATCACACTGTCATGCACTAAACCCCCGTCTCTCAGTGTGTGTTTGTGTCCACTTTGTGTCTCTGCATCCTTGTTTTGTCCACTATTTTCTCTGTGTGTTTATGTCGGCCAGCACAGGAAGCTGTGTTTTTAGACGTTTGCCTTGTTTGTGCTCTTTGTTCATAATGTGCATGCACTTCTAATGTATAAAATGTTCCTTTTAATGCTCATGTTATGCAAAAATAAATAAAAATGTTTGCATAAACACATAAAACACTCCCAAAGCTTCACAAGAAGGAACGAGCGAAGCCGTTAACTGAAGGTCGTCTTTCATCTGACTGATCTCATGTTTCCTCCCTGAGGCTCAGACAGAAAAAGAAAACCTTGTTTTTCCTCCTGAATCAATAAAAGGACCGTCATTACCCCCTAAAACACTTGAGGGGCTTTAAATTTGCTGAAACTAATTGTTTGGACCCACATTCTGGCTCTGCTTGTCACTGAGAGCGAACTGTTTTTTAACTTGCTTCAGGTTAAAAAAAAAAAAGTCAAATTCCTAAAAGAGTCAACTTTATGAGAAAATATTGAACTGGTTTTATAAAACCTGCAGTCCAAACATGAAACTAATTTAAACATGATGTATCCCGCTGCAGGACTGCAGACTTATAGGTATGTTCAAGTTCACATCCTTCTTATAAACGTATGCAAATAAAATAATAAAAGTATACAGTAATTATGTCAAAAAACTTTGTTTATGTCACCAGAACAGAAGCATCAGTGCAAACAGTTTACTAATAAGTAGGCCTGTCGCAACAAACAAAAAATCAATTAATCGCATGATAAATGAAAATTACCAAGCTCATTTTCATTTATCGGCTTTATCGTTTCTTCGTGTCGCTCTTTCTACTGAAGACACTGGATGACAAAAGGCCCAACTCCAGTACTTTTCACTGACCCCTCCCTTTCTCTTTTCTCTGTAAAATCTGTTTTAACCATCCAAAATCGTGTTTTTGGATCATTAAAAGCAGCTAAGCTGAGAAGCTAAGCTACAAGCTAAGCTAACAGGCCGAAGTAAAAACCTCTGTCTTATCAAAGTTCCAAAATTCACCAGTGAAACTCGTGCCTTCGTGTAAAAAGTTGTTTTTTTTCCTGCAAAAAGAAGCTGAGAACTTGTTTACAGATTTATTTATTTTTTAATTAAATGCTTTGTGTGAAAAATGGTATGCTAAAGAGCTCAAACTACACCGAGCGTCCGCCATTTTGAGAACCGAAAACCAGGAACAAGAGATACGTCAAGGGCCCTCCCTCCCATTTTTCTTAAAGAGACATGCCTCTTGCTCCCTTACTATCCATCCTTCAGTTCAAACAGTCTTATCCTGCTAGTCAGTGGTCAAAGAATGTACTACACACAAAATTAACCAACATTTCTTCTTATATTTGACATTACTAATTATTGCCAAATTTCAAACAATATTATCATTTATCACAATAATTTCTGAGATAATTAATTGCCCAGCAAAATTTGTTATCGTGACAGGCCAACTAATAAGCAGGGGTGCACCGATTGCAGGTTTCTGTCCGATCACCGATCTCTAAGAAGCCTGACCTGCCGATTCCAAATTTGGCCGATACTGATTTTGTTCTATAAACGACACCGTCAGGTGTTATAAGGTCACAATGCACCTTCAATTCTCCATTCTTATTTTATTGAAAAAACATACCCTTGAACAGTATCCTGGAAACAATACAAACTTGTTTTAACTGGCCATGCGGTAGTGCTCTGAAATATAAATGAAGATTAGAGATTTGTTGTTAAAACTACAAAAAATCAGTAAAATCCGTTTCTCGTGTAAGTATCGGCCGATCTCCCAAAATTAAGGAAATTGGGGCCGATAAATTGGTGCACCCCTACTAATACGCTACTTCGTGGAGACTTGGCTGAAAAATAAATTAATGTAGTGTTTTAAAATTTTACAGTATTTATCAACCAACATTAAGGGCAGGAGGTTTGTTTGTTTGTTTGTCGGTAAGTTTCAGCAAAATATCTTATGAGCCAGAGAGAGGACAGATTTAAGCAAACAGTCACTGGATGGACATCTACAACTGTCAGTCAAGGTCAAGACAGATGTCACAGCTAATCCACTTTATAAAGAAATTGCTCAAACTCAGTCAGATACTCCAGAATTAAGCTTAAATTTGCTGACATTCATCCTCATCACATAATCTGTTCACACAATGTTATTTTATAAAGATTTGAACAAAATATCTACATTTTCCCAAGTTAAAACTATGATGAGGATTTTTTTAAATGGCTATGGATGCTTCAGATTATAAAACTCTACAGCTGTATAAAAATATTCAAAATATTCACAACTGAAACCAGTTCCTAATGCTCCATTTTGTGTGCAATGATTTTATTCAAGCACGCTGTAGAAAGTAAATATAAAATAAATCTTCTAATGTTGTGGAAGAGTGAAAGTTAAAGCAGACTTTGTCTTTCAACTCAGCCATAAAGAAAGTTTGGAGGCCACTTCAGTAGCTTCTTTTAGCAGATGATAGAGGTGAATGAAGAGGCAGTAAAATCCAGCAGTGGAAGTGAGATCCTGCAGATCTACTCTGAGGTTTTTCTTTGGGCGTGACCGATGAATTCTGCTGAACGCTGCAGAGATTCAGCCTCTGCATTTCTGTGGTCTGAGCTCCTCTCCAGCTGTGTGTCTCTGTGCTGCTGTGTGATTGAGTTATCTCTGTTGTTTGGTGCCCAAATACTTGGACTGAACAAACACAAGAAAACCAGCGTGTCTTTCGTTCAACAAACCATGGTGCTTTCTCTGTATTTGCAGTTAATGTCATGAAAATTTATTATTTATGAACAAAAATAAACACAGACACACACACAGAAGTATAAAGGTAAAATTATGAAAGAGAAAAAAAGGTGGCATTCAGAGGTATATGTTGCCTCTGGGTTCACAGTTACGCTGATGACACTCAGTTTTATGTTGTTGTGTCTCCAGATGAGACCAGAACAATTGAGCAGCTTTCTTAGCTGTATTTTAGTTAATAAATCTTTTTTGCAGCTTAACCAGGATAAAACAAAGGTGCTCATTGTTGGTTCAAAGGCTCAAAGATCCCAAGAGGCAAGAAATCCAGGCATCATGTTTAACGCTGATGAACCACATATTTGGTCAGTAACAAAAAGAGCTTTTTAGCATTTAAAAAATATTTTCAGGGTGAGGACATTCCTGTCTTTGAGCAACACTGACTGATTCATATTTTTATAATTAGAAGGCTGGACCACTATAATAATGAGTCCAATAAATCAGCCCCAGTTGAGTCAGAATTCAGTAGCAAGAGTTCGGACAAAAAACAAAGGAAGAGCTCACATTAGTTGTATTCTAAAGGCCTGACACTGGCTGTTTGTTAGTTTTAGGATTGATTGTAAAATTATTTTATTGGTTTTCAAGGCCCTCCATGGCCAAGCATCAAACTATGTCCGAGAAACGGTTCCGGTTTATGAATTAGCACGACCCCTCAGATTCTCCAGTCCCTCTTTTTTTAGCTTTTCCACAGAGCAGAACAAGAACTTTTGGAGGCTCTATTTTTATTTGGTGCACAGGTTCTGTGGAACAGCCTGCCAGTGGATCTGAAGAGTCCAGAATCTGGTTACTTTTAAATGTAGAATTTAAACCCATCTGTTCCATTGGGCTTTTTTTATAGAGTAATAAGACCCGTCTTACATTCAGGAAATCCATTTCATAGTTTGCAGCCAGCCACAACGTGCAGTAGCACTGTGGCTAACGGCTAACCAACTTTTCATCGTAACATGTTTGCTGTGTGGAAGTATTTTACACTAAACACAACAAGACAGCAACGTGCAATGTCTGCAGAGCCATAGCGCCACATTAAACCGCGGTCAAGTTAATTTTACGTTGGACATTCGAGTTCCGGGGCTTCAGCGGTCTGTTATTTTCGTTCAGTCCGGAGAAGGCAGTCTGATTTCGGTCAGCCACGCTCAGTCTGCCCGTCTCGGCGGAGGGGCAGACTGAGTGCGGCTAACCGAAATAATTGCACAAAAACAAATAAAATTACTCTTATTAAACAAGAAATTAAAAATATTTATCCTTCTAAAATTTTTTTGTGTGATTTTATCACGTTTATTGAAATTATCGTAATAAAGCAGTAAAACCCTTTGCATTTTTCTAACCTGGATGTTGACTGAGCACAAAGCAGCTTCCTGTTTGAATCCAACGTTTTGCATCGTTCCAATCATGCGGGGTCAGAAGGTGCCTGTCAGAGTGATGGATGGAGAAGTTAGAGACTAATAACATGTTAATTTGGTCGTTCATTCACACACAAACCCCTGCATCGTGTTTGTTGGGACCTTTATTAACACAATGTACTGAAATCCTACAAAAACCAGTTAAACTCAGTATTCTGCTCCATGTAAGCTTCAGTTAACACACCGACAGTAAAGTGCACACACACACACACACTTGAAGTGCTCAGCAGAGAGATGTTTGGTGATGAATGATGAGCTGGCACTGAAAGCATTAATATATCATTAGTATTGATTGCCATCAGACCCCCACCCCTCCCTTACTTTGACTAACACACAGATCAGATTGACAATTCAGAGGCTTTGCAGGTGCACAAACCTGCAGAAACAGCAGATCTGCTCCAAGTTCAGCGGGACACACACACACAGAGGAACATCAGTGATATTGAGTTGTGGTTAAGCAGCCTATGGCAGCCCTGCAGGCGTCCATTTGTGTTCGGATCGATAGAGAAAGCTCTTCGGCCCTGATGATTAGTGAAGACCACTCCCTTCCACAGACAGACACCCGGGCTGCAGCTGCTTCTGATTCAGCTCGGGTGAGCCATTTCTCAAGCACATCATTTGATGTCGGTGTCACCGAAAGACATCAAAACTTTGTAGAGGTCATAAAGGTTCAAGTACTAGGGGTCCACCGTCCAGGAAACTGGGAAGTGTGGTAAAGAGGAGAAGAAGAAAGTCCAGGCAGGATGGAGTGGATGGAGAAAAGTTTCAGGAGTGATTTGCGACAAAAAAGTTGTTTTAAAGTTTACAAGACAGTGGTGAGACAAGCTATATTGTATGGTCTGGAGACAGAGACATGGACAAAAGGACAGGAGACAGAACTGGAAGTGGTAGAAATTAAGATGTTGTTCTCCTTGGGAGTGACAAGGATGGATAAGATTAGGAATGAGATCATCAGAGGTACAGCACATGTTGAACAACTGGTAGATAAAGCTAGAAAAGGCCAGACTGAGATGGTTTGGACATGTCCAGAGGAGGAACAGTGGGCATATTGGTAGACACGTTAAAAATGCAGCTGCCATGAAAAAATACAAAGGGGAAGGTCAAATATATACATACAGTATATGGAGATATATGCGTGGATGTAGGAAACGAGGACATGGAGGTACTTAGTGAAGAAAAAAGATACACAGGACAGAGTAGGAGGAAGGAGGATGACTTGCTGTGGCAACCACTGAAAAGGGGAACAAAAGATGTGGTGTTTTTATGTTGGTAGCCAAAGTGACGGACTATGTCCCTTCTCATAGAAACAGCATAATCCTTCTAAAACTAATCTAGTTAGAGGTTTTTTTTCTCTCTCTCTCAGTACCTTTTACCTTTGGTAACAACCTCTGTCCTTACACGTTCCTCACCAGTCGAACGCTTCATCTACCTGCACTTTGTCTCACTTTTCTGAATTCATGCTCCCTCTCCTCAATTCAACTTTTTTGCTTCACTTTATCCTCCCTTTTCCTCACTCTTTCTGCTGCTGAGATGTGGTTACCATGACAACAATAGCCTACTTTGCTATAGTGGTACTCAAGCTAAATGGACTGAATTGAAGGTGTGTGTGACACCTGTGTCTCTCTGTGTGTGTTTGTGTATGTGTGTGTGTGACTATTTAAATGTGCATAAATGTTTTTCTTACTACAGACAAGCTGGTGCTCTATGAAATAGTTGCACTATGCTGCTATGACTGTTTGCCAGCTTAGACAATAAAATGACATGGAAGGCTGATGAATCTTTCAGATCCATGTTGAAAAAACTACTGCACATTTTTTCCAACTTTAGATTTTTGACCACTTCTCCCTTTTACTCCCCATCCTTTTGTCTGTTTTGTATACTGACATTAACTGCAGCTTTGTATAGAAAAAACATGTTCCTCTTCTTTGCTGAGAGGTACCTATAGCAATGGACTTTTTTTTCTCTCTCTCTGAGGTGACGTGATGATGAAGGTGTTCCAGAATGTATAGAATATGCTGTATGTGCCACCTCCACTTTCATTAATTAGATATTCTCTTCTGCCCCCACTCATTTTTAACTTGAACTGAGATTGAACCTGAAAACTGACATAGTTTTGGTCTCACATGGTTGTTAAAAAAGTGAATAGTTCCCAGAATTTTCGATTTAGCACACACATCCTGCTGAAACAAGCCTATACTGTAGATTTACATTGTAACAAGTCTTGTTTTTTGACTAAACCATCTATCCATCCATCTGAATGCCTGCCCTCCCATACGATCATTTGCCAGTCTGTCCATCCACCTATCCATTCATTATTGATGGTGAAGAGTCAACTGTGGATTTTAGAAATGAGGGCTGATGATTTTTTTTTTAATTCAACAAATCTGGACAGATGTTTAGTCTGTGGCTTTAACCAATATCAGTGCAAATATTTTGGCTACTCTATGGCCCATGGCATTCTGCTGACATCAAAGTTCCTTAAAGAAGGGAAAGGCACTGGCAACTTTTTGAACAATATTCATTCCTCTGCACCACATATCCAGCAATTAACAATCACATCAAGGAGAAACATTGGTGTGATTGGTAGAGCTACCACCTCTCTGCGACAAGTTCTATGGACTGAATCCTGGCTGGGGTTGTTATGGGTGGAGTTTGCATGTTCTCTGTGCATTCATGAGAAAATAGTTGCAAATCAATAGCGTAAACATCTGAACAGAAATAATCTTTTTGAGGAGTTTCAGTCAGGGTTAAGAGCTCATCATACCACAGAAATAGTACTGGTGAAAGTTACTAATGATATTCTCACAGCCTCAGACAATGGACATGTGTCTACACTGGTCCTGTTAGACCTCAGTGCTGCATTTGATACAGTTGATCACAATATTTTACTACAGAGACTTGAATATGAT
>JARVLU010000002.1:8224406-8244099 GCA_031762415.1 Simpsonichthys santanae | reverse complement strand
CCTCTCTCCCTCTTATCTCCCTCCTCTCTCCCTCTTTCCTCCCTCCCTCATCTCTCCCTCTGTCCTCCCTCATCTCTCCCTCTATCCTCTCTCCCTCTTCTCTCCCTCTGTCCTCCCTCCCTCATCTCTCCCTCTGTCCTCTCTCCCTCTTCTCTCCCTCTGTCCTCCCTCCCTCATCTCTCCCTCTGTCCTCTCTCCATCCTCTCTCCCTCCTCTCCCCCTCTGTCCTCTCTCTGTCCCATCTCTCCCCAGTCCAGACGACAGCAGGACCCCAGCCCTGGCTCAAACATGGCCAACGCTGACGTGGAGCACAAGATGCGCTGAAGACGATGAGGACAAACGAGGAAGACAAACGAGGAAGACAAACGAGGCGAACCATCTGCTTCTCTTCAACTCTCATCTTTTAAAAGCAGGAACCTGCATTAAAACCACAGTTCTTTTTTTAAACTTCAGTTTTTGTACATGCCAAATATTTTTCCCACATTTTTATCATAAAGGAAAAAATGTTTTTTTTGAACTGACTGAATTAAAGTGAAAAGCAATGAAGAAAAAACAAAACACCAAAGAACTTAAAGTGAAAAGTATCAAAGATTTAAAACTAGCTTCCAAAAAGAAACATCTTTCTGTTGATGGGATCCATGACGAGGAGCAGAGGAGGTTTTTGTGCCTCGGGGTCACGCTTGGGGCTTTTAGCAGCAGAGCGTGGATCAAAAGTGAAGTGTTGACCGTTCGACAAATAAAAGTTTTTTAATGTTGCAACACGTCACGTTTGCCGGCACGCCAGAACGAACCGTTCATCTTCAGACCTGCTGTTTTCTGAGACCAAAGTTCACTTTGCTGGGAGGAGGAATAGAAAAAGAAGGTTTGAGTTTGAGATAAGGAAACAGACTCTTCTGCCGAGCTGTAGGGTCAAGAGGTTTTTATTTGCTTTATTCATCAGGCTCTGAAAACTGCACCGGTTTTTAGTTCTGGACCCAAACGTCCTCTGTCTTCTGAGGAGTTTTACTCTGTGATACAATCAGTCCTGATCCGGTTTGTCTCTAAATGCATGAAGTCCTCTCTGTTGCTCCCATGTCTCGTTTTATTCCCTTTTGATGAAGGAGGACTGTCCGGTTCAAACCTGGATCCTGGTACCACCGATTTTCAGGCTCTTTCATTTCACGTTTCAAGTTGTTCAAGTCATAGATGTGTGTTAAGGTCAACCAGATGGAAAGAAAGGAAAAAAGCTTTCAGTGTATAAAAAAATTAAAGTTTAAATATGTGATCTATGCTGCAAAGTACTTTTAAAAATATTAATATTTGCCCAAAAATGAGTCCATAATGACACCGTCTAGTGATCCCTGTAACAAAAATCACAAATAATCTACCTTTAAATCAAGGTTTTTAACAAGTACCGGTATGTCCCTTTAGAAATAGCTTTTTGTCAAATAATTTGAAATTGACCATTTTTCCCTGTAACCTGTCGTAGTGTTGGGAAATCCCTTCGTGTAATGTTTGGCATCATTGTGAAGCCTGGGGATTCCCCATTTTAAACATAGATTAATAAAATTCCTGATGACTTCACTCCAGATCAACAAAAGTTCAGTTTTCAAACTTTACTGCGTGATAAAAACATTTAAACAAATGTTGTGTCATTTTGAAGCGTTTGAGGTGGAGAATTAAAAAAAATAACTACCGTACTCATTATTGAAAAATTCCTCATTGTGACTCATTTTGCCAGCAGAGGTCATATGTTACAACATAATGTAATAGTTCAACAAAATTTAATTTAAAAACAGTCAAATATTTTGGTCCCTCACAATAATTTGGGGTTTCTGGGCCTTTAAGAAGACACAAAATGAAAATACACAAACCAATAGAGATATCTCCACCATTTTGCGTTTTATCTATGTAACTTCCACACAGTTTTATTTTATTTGGAAATTTAGCCTAATTTTCATTAATATTTATGAAACTAAATGAGACAATTATATTATTCTGAATAAGTTGATGTAAAAATGCCTGAAAAATACTTTATGTTTGTGACAAAATCTTAGAAACTGGAAGATAGTTGCAGTTTACAGGAACATTTATAAACTTAAGAAGAAAATCTGCCTGAGGCCCGAACTCTGAACTGTTACTTCTCGGGGTCGACTGTACTTTTCAAATCCTAGCGATCTATTAAAACAGTACAAGTTTTAACAGAGAATAATAATAATTAAAATAATAATAAACTAGTTTAACATATTTTAACAGTTGGATTTGTGAGTGCAGCAGGGTTTGCTTCAAACGCCATTTCAACATTTTGACTCTTATCTGAAATATAACAACAAAAACAGACCATGTTTATGTTTCTGATACACAGTTGTGTACATTTGTCCTGAAAAACTCACCAAAACATTTATCCTGCGTCTTCCAGAGAATCCCGGACGAGCCCCCAAAATGCTCCAGTCCTCATTAATAGCTCTCAACAAAAAATTAAAATCAAAGTGAAAGTCTTGCACATTCGTATCGCTCGTTGCATCGAAGGTTTAAATAAAGATCTGTTAGCACTCAGATAGTGTTTTGGGTGGGTACAACTCGCTACTACCATCCCATATTTTAGCTCGATGTCTGTAAAACTGACTGAGTTAGAGACATGTTTTTTGTTTGCTAGGATTAGTTACATGTGGCAGCCATTTTAAATCAAGTTTTGCAGATACATAATACAACATCCTCTGAAAATTGTTGTTTCAAAATGTTTTGAATTTTCTAAGCAGCTTCTCAAAAAAAAGTTTATTTCTAAACTTTCTGAACTTTTTTTGTGCTTTATAATTTAAGCAGAAAACTGATCATTTGGGGGGGGGGGGCTCACAGTTTTTCCTGATCATAAACTCAAAGATTTGGGCCATTTCGATAAATAATTGGATTAATTATCAGAACTCGACCCCTCAGTCTCCCAGACGTTCGTCATCCTTCCAGGGCTGTGAAAACATGAATCCAGTCCCACTCCTGTTACATCTCGAGTGTAACGAGACATTTGTATCATTTTTATTTGTTTGTGTGAAAGTCGTGATGTTTACTTTTGCCATCTTTCTAATTTCTGTTTTGTTTTGGGTGTTTTCAGCTCTGGAAAATCGTAGCCGAAGGTTATTTTGTGTAAATTTCAGCTAAAGTACCCAAACGCCAAGAGACTTTTGGGAGGCTTGAAGACATCTTTTATTTTTCTCTTCTCTTTTATTAACGTTATTTTAATGTTTCCACCTGAATGTGGATTGACTCAACTCCTGTATTCAATGTTTATATCTTGCAGCTAAAAGCTTTTGTTTTCTAGTTGTTATTTTAGCGCATTCAGCATTTTTTCTTTTACAAAACAACAACAACAACAAAAAATGTTCTTTTTGTTCCAAGTCTGATTTATCAGGAATTGATGGTTTTTCTTGCATGTTACTCTCCACGTTTGATAAAAAAGCTTTGGAGAAGATTAAAACTGAAAAATGAAAAAACTTTGCATTAAGATAAAAAAGATTGTCATTTAATCTTGATTGAATTTGCTCAAAACTCAAACAAAATGTTTCTTCTGACATAAAAACATTAAATTACTGCACATAAATTGGCGAACTTTGGTCAGAACTTTAATTTCTGTCCCAGAATCGTGAGAATTTGCAGACAGTCTGCAGCGTGATGAGAGACGGGCTTGTGTTTTCTGAGTTCTGTTGGGTTCTGTGTCAGTTCCCATTGATGGTGATGAGAAGAACCCAATTAAAATATTAAATTAGAGTGATTGAATGTTATTTGATGAAAGTGAGCACCAAAAAAATAAAAAAAAGATTTGCAAGCAGTGATTTGGATCTAAAACTGTAGCAAACGTGACTCAACTAAGTCTAAATTAATCTTTTTGAAGTAAAACATTAAGTTTAAACTCAGAAACTCGAATCCATCCTTCATTTGCTTAATGCAGGCATTAAGGCAAGCCAGAAACTACAAACATCTGTAATTTTCACAATAACCTCTTTTGTTAAGTTATTTATACAATGAACTGCTCTTGTTTTTTTTTAGCTTGTGCCAAGTGTCTTTTCTGTGTCTTTGTGAAGCGTGTCCTCGCAGAAAAGTTTGACATGAGAGAAATTAATTTTAAAATGTCAAATGTTTGTCATAATAAACATGTATCAAGGTCTCCAAGTCTGTTATTTTCACCAAGCGCATCACTTTTACATCATGTCACCTCTTTAAAGTGCAGGATTTCCAACAAAATGCAGGCAGCTGCAAATTTAAACTATTAAAATAGTCCAATAAAATCTTCCAAAAAAACTCGAGCTACTGATACGAGGAGGAGCAGACTGAAGCAGAAATCTGCCTCTTGCTGGAAAAGTAGAACATCCAAACACTGAGACAAATATTTTTGCCTAAATAATGTGAAGTGATAAGCTTCAATCAAAGTTTGTTAAAGACTAAAGAGGTATAGTCTTGTTTTTCACACGCACTATTAGTTTATGGATGATGTTAAAAATATATTAAATATGCTAAAAAAAAAAAAGTCACATTAACTGGAAGGACAAGTACAATTTTAACGTGGGATCACCTTCAAGTAAATGTGTAGATAATTATCAAGACCTAATAAAAAAAAACAAATCAACAGAATATTAAAAGAAGCAAAGTTCTGCAATCATAATCAGACCAAAATAATAAAAAAAATAGTGTCATAATAGGTTTGGATGGGATATATTTACTGTCACCTGTGCACATATTTTATAGATAGATATTTTCAGTATTTATTAAATTTTTATACAGTATTCCAAATAAGTACTACTTTAAAAGCACATGGGATTAAATAAGAAAATGAATGTATAAATTTGCAATTACGTTTGGTCATATTTATTTTAATGACTATAAAACTAAAACATGTTTAAATGACATTTTGAATGATTGTATTAAAAATATGAAACAACACAAATTTAAACAAGGTATTTTGATACTTTATTATTATATCAAAATGTTTGTGTTAAATTAAAAATGGTTCCATATTTCTATTCTGTTCTATTTATTTATTTACCGTATATTCAAAATACAGTACTGTAAATACCTTTTCAAAAACAAAATTTATCTGACGTATCATGTGACGTCATCACGTCGGCGCCGACGTGCTCCGCAGACAGGAAGTAAAATTATCAGCTGATCCCACTGGTCTTGTTGGAGTTGTTGCTGCTGCTGTTGTTATGCGAAGTTCCCGTTGCTCCTGCTCGGACTTCGCTTTGCTCTTCTTGTCGCCTCTAGACTTCGGAGACCCGTTAACGGCCGGGGAGTGGACGTGACCGACGTTTTACCGGGAGGAGGGACGCGTTTCGTGACGGGAGGACGAGCTGCGTCTCGGCTAGTTTAGCCCAGCAGACAGAGAGAGAGCGCAGCCGGAGAAGAAACTCACCAACAGCCCCGAAGGAGTCTTCTCTCCTGATTCGTTTTGGGTTGCGATAGTAATTTCTCCCTGGCTTGAGTTAAGACTTTTACAAATGTCTTTTATTTATATTTTATTTTATCACCAACACAACAAACGGAGCAGCTAACCAGTTAGCTAGCGTTAGCTTCTCGTCACATCGCAAAGAAAACAAAAGATTTGAAGCTTTTCGAACCGCCGACTGTGACAGACAAGACACAAAAAGAGTTCAGGTTCAGGGGGATAATGTTTATGTTTACCTCTGATTTTAATGTGTTTAATGTCAAGTGTTATAAAATAGTGTATGTTGCTCCTGATCAAGTTCTTTATTGATATTCTCGCCACTTATCCGCTCGTATTCAGGTGGTTTTTATTTATTTTTAGAAGCGCACAAACATTCTGATCGATTAACAGCTGGCCTTGTATGCTGTAAGTTTGCTGACAGGATTGCGTAATTTGTTTGCGTTCCAGCTGTCCTGCTGTGCTGTGTCCCTTTAGATTAACAAGCCTGTGTTTGACTTCAGGTTGGAGCTCTTCTAAACATTTAACCCACTTCATAACGCTCCGTTTGGTGCCGTTTCAACAGCAGGGACATGAAATAAAGAAGTTTACCTTCCAAACCAGGCTCATGAGTCTGACAGTTTTAGAACAAACAAGCTGATATGATCTGATTAAAGCCACCTGAACAGGTGAGCAGAGGTCAGGGAGAGCCAGCAGGCAGACAGGGTCCCATCGTGTCTCGAGGTGAGCCGAGCCGCCCCCCCCCGTCATCACTGCCAATGCTGGATCTGGAGGTGGTGCCTGAGAGATCACTTGGAAATGAACAATGGGAATTTGCCTTAGGTGATGGTCAAATAATCCCCTTTTGAGTCCGATGATGTCAGAGGTGTGTTTGATTTATTTGGTGTTTTTTTTTTAGGGATGCCCTTTTCCCAGGCCGTCTCCATCCTCCAGAAACACTGCCGCATCATCAAAAATGTCCAGGTGCTATACAGCGAACAGGTAAATCAACGAAAACATTCACGAAGCACATTTATAAATAGTTTTAAGTAAAGAGGTGCCCAACAACAATATAAAAAGCAAAGGTGAAAACAACAATAAAGCACCGGCAAGTTCAGAAAATGTCTCAGATAGATTGAGCATGCATCAGGGTCTCAGATAGAAGTAAACAGTGAACACTATCAGTAAAAAAAGATTAAAATCTGCACTGTTTTTAAAAACAAAATTAAAAACAGGAAGCGAAGAAGCCTCATTAAAATTAGACATCAGATTGTTTCAAATTTTAGGAGCTACAACTAAAACAAATCTGAACTCTGAGCGTTGAGCTAGTTTTCAGAAAGACCAAAATCAGCTGATCAGATATCTCTGGGCTGCACGGGAGAAATACGAGGGAGCGATTCAGATTATTTCTATAGCTCCAAGTCACAACAGTTGTCTCAGTGCACTCAACAAAAACATTCACATAAAATGGCATTAGTAAAAGTTATCTATCTAAGGAAGCAGCAGATTGTGTTGAACCTTCACTTCATTGCACTTTCCAATCCTGAGCAAGCAGAAAGGAGACAGTGGAAAGGAAAAATTCCTTTTTAACAGGAAGAAACCTCCAGCAGAACCAGACTCAGGACAAGCTGCCATCTGCTTCAACTGGCTGGGGTTTGAGAGGACAGGAAGCAGAAACAAACAAACACAGATTGACAGGTCCAGGTGTACTTTCTGGTGACCATATTACATAACAAACCTACCAACTGAGCCACCGTTCTGCCCTGGATCTTGAACCTTTAAATTGAATCAAAACTTAGTTGATTCCATGAGCTTTTTTTAATAAACGATCAGTTTGGTCTGAGCATTAGCTCTAAATGAGGTGAACCTCATTGACCAGATGTTGGTGTTGAATTACCAACATCTGGAGTGTTGGTAAATAATGATCAGGAATGTGATGATGCAAACTTGTTGACCTGTATGTTGTCGAGCTCAAATGTGTGTTTGCAGGAACGCAAACAGGTTTTTATGCCTCGACATCTGCTGAAGCTAAAATACACAAATGGGGTGCACCATTACATTTTTTTTAATCAAGTACATTTGAGTATTTGCCAAATCCGAGTACCAATTGAGTTGTAGTAAATTCATAACTCCTCATACAAATGTTGACTAGACCGTTCCAGATCCTTTAACTGGCTCACTGTCCTACGGGAAGTTGGACCTTTGTCTCAAATCCCTGGAAGAGTTTCTCTGTATTTTGCTCCATTTTTCCTTTAACTCTGACCAGGTTCCCCGTCCCACTGCATGACACTGCCACCACCGTGCTTCACTGCAGGGAAGGCATGATGAGAGGTGGTAGATTTGCCTCAGGCATGTTCTTTGATGTTTGGTCTCATCAGGACACAGCACCTTCTGAATGTTTGATGTCTCTTTCCTACCGCTTTCATGAAGCCCAGCTCTGTGCAGCTTCTAGTGGTCCTGTGCACAAATAAGACCACCATGAGATGTATCAGGGTTGTCTTTGTCCTCCTGGATGCTTCTCTGATAAATGTCCTCCTTACCTGAGCCATGAGTTTTGATGGACGACGCCTTCTTGGCAGCTTTGCTGTGTTAGCATTATCGTTCCATTTTCTAATAATAGATTCATTGGAGCTCTGTGGGATGTCCGTGGGTTCTGGAATATTTTCTAGAACCCAGCCCTGATCTGTTCTTCTTAACATCTTTTATCTAACCTGTGCAGAGAGACCTTATCACCAACAAACTGGGTGGTCCAATGTAGGAGTGTACTGCTTAGTGGGGAAAACGGTTTGTTTGGGACTTCTCAGATTGATGAAGGCCTTTTGATGGAGGGTGAAACATCTCTCAACAACAACAACAAAAAGAAACTGTCCAGATGACCTGATTGAATGTTGTTTTATTTAGAGAGGTCCTTGATCTTCATGATGCCTCTTGATTGTAACCCTTACTTTTTAAAAGTGTTGCACTGAGTGTTGTGATGTTGGGGCTTCAAAGCAAAGAGTCTGAATATACATATATGCATGCACCACTTTGCAGTTTTGTATTTTATTAAAAAATAAATCATTTATTTTTATATTTAACTTGATTAATCCGGAGTATTTTTAAGAGTTGTTGATTTTAATAAAAAAAAAGTTGGATTAAGTTCCAGGTTTGTAGGCAACAAGAGGAAGTTTACTAAGAAGAAGGATGAATAGTTTTGAAACGTGCATTTTATTTTACTCTAAATGTGTTGCCTAGTTGGATTATCTTAAATGCTGCAGCTTCTAAATTCTCAATATTCTGCTAATTTGTCAACTTTTACATTTTTCTCATGTCCAGATTCTTAACAACCCTCTTAAATAAATTTAGTTTTAAATCTTAGTTTTCTTGAGAAAGCTTCATCAAATTATCGCCTTCAGGGTCCATAACAGTGAAAATGTTGAAGATGTTTCTGAGACCTCCTGACTGGGGTTTTGGTCTGACCTGAGCTCTGCATGTGAGAACAGTTTCCCTCATTTTCTCTCCAGACGCCGCTCAGCCATGACCTCATACTGAACCTGACTCAGGATGGGATTAAACTGCTGTTTGATGCCACCAACCAGAGACTCAAGGTGACACTTCTGGCAGAGACGGCGACCTCCAGAAGACATGATGATCTTGGTCCTTATTTTGATTGTTTTCATGTGTGACAGGTGATCGAAGTGTACGATCTGAGCAAAGTCAAGTTGAAATACTGGTGAGTTAAAAGACACAAACGTGACAGACGTTAAAGCAGCACCGAACACTGATGGACCCACAGCTGCTCGTTACCTGAATCATCCTGCGTTGGTGTGTTTTATACGTTTACTGTAGCCTGATTGGACGTAACTCGCTGCGTTTGTCTTTTCAGTGGAGTCCATTTCAACTCTCAGGTCATCGCCCCCACAATAGAGCAGATAGACCAGTCATTTGGAGCCACACACCCTGGAGGTACGTTAAAAAGTCTTTGACGCTGCTCATATCGTCTCGTGTTCAGATTTCTATTTTCTCACTTGGTGTTTTTATTTCTGCGCCTCCATCCAGTTTACAACCCCGCAGAGCAGCTGTTCCACCTCAACTTTCGAGGCCTGTCCTTCTCCTTCCAGCTGGACTCGTGGAACGAAGCTCCCAAATACGAGGTGAGGAGGTTTGGGCCGGGTCGATTTTCAGGCTCTCTGAGAGCGGAGTGTCTGTTTCCTCCAACATCCTGGTTTGAAGGGGTTCACCAGATGCACGTGGCTCTAAGTCTTCAGTTGAATTGTGATTTACGTTGGAATGTAAACGCCTTCATGGAATTTTTGACATTAAGAGCATAAAATTACACATTTAATTTGTGTTTATGTCTAAAGTAAAGGAATGACTCGTAAATTTGGGGAAATGTTTGGACTTTGATTTTAAAGTTTCCCAAGTATTTAAGAGGAAAAAAGTCTGGGCAAACGTTTTATTTCTTTTTTTTTTTTTTTTTTTTTTTTTTTTTTTTTTTTTTTAAGATAAAAATCCACATTTATAAATCCAAAGTGTTTCTCATTAATAATAATATACGTTGTACAACACTAAAGGGCCCTGCAAACTCCATGCAAAGTGTTGAAATTGTGTAATTGACGTAGGATCGACGTATTGGAGCCTCATCCTCTATAGATCCTTAATAAGTAAAGAGTGAACCTCTTTATTGAACTGCATCTTTGAGGTTTTGAGGACAAAACGACTTTTATGGAAATAATTGCTCAGGTTTCTCATTTCTCGTCCTGCAGATTCCACATGGAGCCATGGTCAGAAGGATGCACATCTACACTGGGAACAACCTGCAGGAAACAAGGTCTTTAATCATCTCCGTGACAAACAGCCACATGTAAAGAATAAAAACAATCAGTACATCCATCATCTTCACCCGCTTCTTCCTTTTCGAGTCGCGGGGTCACTGGTGCCCATGTCCAGCCATCAATGTGAGAGAGACGGGACACCTGGACATGTCTCCAGTCCATCACAGGGACACACAGAGACAAACAACCATTCTCACTCACACCTAGAGATTTAGAGTTAGTCAGTCTAACATGCATGTTTTTGGTCTGTGAGAGGAAACCGGAGTACGTGGAGAAAACCCACACATGCACAGAGAGAACATGCAAACTCCACCCAGAAAGGTCCCAGTCCGGGATTTGAACCAGCAACTTTCTCGCTGAGAGGCAACAGCTGTACCAACTGAGCCACCGTGTTGCCAGAACAAAAACCAGAAACTATGATAAAACAATGTAAATCTGCTTTTTTTTTTTTTTTTTTCCTGTCCTCAGAGCTCCCGCGATGCCGCTGGCTTGTTTCTTCGGAAACATCTTTGCAGAGTGCGTGGATGTCCTGAGAGATGGAGCGGGCCCTCTGGGGCTTAAACTCCGCCTCATCGTCGCAGGTGCCAATCCTTTATGTGACTTTTAGTTTTCCACTCCGGTGGGGTGGTTTCATCACGAGCCATTACCTCTGTTTCAGTTCTGTACATGCTGCTCTTGCGTTTGCAGGTTGTGGTCCAAGTGTGATGGCGGATGCTAAAGTCCGGTATCTGGAGAGGAGCGTCTTCTTCGGAGATTCCAGTCAGGATGTTCTGGGTTCTCTGGGCTCGCCACATAAAATCTTCTACAAGTCCGAGGACAAGGCAGGAGCTCCTTCTTCACACATTTATCAGCTTTAAGGAAAAATAAATAAATAAAAGTCTGTGTTGTGTGTTTCAGATGAAGATCCACTCTCCGTCACCTCACAAACAGGTGCCCTCCAAATGTAACGACTACTTCTTCAACTACTTCACCCTTGGAGTGGTACGTGTGTGTCTGTAACGCATGTTCAGAACATGATGTTGAATTTTCTGTTGAAGCTAAGTCTGGTCCAGACCAGACTTAGCTTTTTTAGAATTTTCTGTTGAGTTTCAGAGAAGGGCAGATCAAAATGTTGTGTGCCTTGATTTATTAGTAACGTTTTGCCGCAGACGTTTTATTCACACATTGAAAAAAAAAAAAACATTACTGTATTTTTCGTTGGGATTATTGTCCCCCTTCACGAAGCGAAGAAAGGACTTTGAAATACTCGCTGTTAGTCCGTCTTGTGACATAACTTGAAATGTGAGTTAGATACTGACTTCCATTTTGGTGCGAGGGGGTTGCATCTAGGCGTAGGATGTCACCATCAAAAGTTGGGTTGCCACGTCAAGATCCAAGATGGCTGTCACTATGCATATACCGGTACACATACGCTCGCACACTCCCCGTTAATGTTTACTTCATTCTCTGTTCACTTTCAGTCCAGAAAGACACTCGTCTCTAAAACTACAAACACTAATGTTTGTTTCTATGTTGTTTTTGGTCGAAGCTACAGAGAACCACTACAGAGGGACCAAAGAGCCACATGTGGCCCCAGAGCCATAGGTTGCAGACCCCTGCAGTACACCAGACTGTCCCTCTGCATCCCTCATTTTATATTCTGACTCGTATTCATTCAACCTTTATTTAAACAGGTTAATCCCGTTGATGCTCGGGGACTCATTAACCAGAGAGACCTGATTTTATCAAAGAGTGATGACAACAATAGACAATCATAAAGGATGTTTACAAACTGAGAATAACAAGTGAAAATAAAATGGTATTTTTAAAAAAGTTACAAAAAAACAGCTGAATTGTAAGGTGATGTAGAAAACTAAAAACAGGAACATGTCTGCATTGTTTGTTTGTTTTTCCCATGAACTTAGCAGATGTTTGAAGCCACTTAGAGAGGTCAACGTCGAGAGCTTCAGATCTTTTTGCAAGATATTCCAGGAAACGGGAGCGGAGTAGGAGAAGGCCCTTTAGCCTAGTTCAGTCCACACAAAGGGGACGCTGCATGTAATAATGTCCTGAGTGTGCACGCTGTAGCTGCACTCACACAAAGACATATAGGAGGAGATGTATGAATGCAGCAGGTCAAGAGATTTAAAGATGAAAATGTACCAGTGAGAGAGTCTATGTAAAGTTAATAACGACCAGTTAACCAGTGAATACAGGGTGCAGTGGTGGGTATGATAGTTAGCCAGTTATGAATCTTAGTGCACCATAATAGACAGCATCCAACATCTGCAGGGTGTTTGTAGGTTTGTTCATGTAAATGTCAGTAATCAATAGAGAGAAGGAAAGTCACAGTTACAAGGTGTTTCCTGCATTCAGAGTTAGACAGGATCTATATCTGAAAAATAAACCCAGTTTAACTCAGTTTCTTTACCAAGTTTTCCACATGGAGCTTAAAAGAGAGATGCGAATTGACCAAGATACCCAAATATTTGTAGGAATCGACAAACTCAATAGGGACACCATTCGAGGATTAAATCAAAGGAAGAACTGCTGGGACCGACTTCCTGTTTGAAAAAGCATCACTTTGGTTTGTCGGGGTTGAGGACAAGTTTGAGACGGAACAAATCTGACTCGATGATGCCAAAGGCGGATTGCAAAAGCTGGAAAACCTTAGCAACTGTTTTAGCTCGACAATAAACAACGGTGTCATCAGCGTAGAAATGTAAGGACGCATCAGGGATGCTCTGACCTACATTACCTATGTAGATTGTAAAGAGAGTGGATCCTAAGACTGAGCCTTGTGGTACACCATTGTTGACTGTTAAATAACTGGAGGAAATACCATTATGTTGAACGCATTGTCTCTGATCTGAAAGATAGTTAGAGAACCAACCATTGGTGTGATCTGAGAAACCAATGTCTGAGAGTTTATGACACAAGATGTTATGATCCACAGTGTCAAAAGCTTTAGACAGGTCTGAGAAAAGTGCAGCACAATAATCCTTAGCATCCAGTGCTTCAACGACGTCATTAAAAACCTTCAGCGAAGCAGTCGTTGTGCTGTGTATTAAGTGAATGAATAGTAAAACATAATTTTATATATTTTATAATGTTCTGTGTTTAGAGTGATTCCAGATACTTGTTGGCTAACTCAGGTGCAATCACAGTGACAGTCATGTTGCCTAATGTCAACAGATGAAAGGTGGATGATAATGTTTATGACTACTGGTATGTATATGTGTGCATGAGTGTTGGTTTATTTTGTGGCAAAATATCTCATCAACCATTGGATGAAGTTGAATGACTCTCAGAAAGTGATCACTGGAAGTGCTTCTACAGCTATGGTAATTACCGTATTTTTTAAAGACAAGACAATTCATGCTGCATGGCCTTTGCAGCTTACTGAACTTATCAAATGCAAAAATGACTATAACTGTCTATTTGACAGACATTGGACTAACATTTGGTGAGGTAGTAGCTGGGAGGTATCCGTATCACATAGTTCAAGTGCTAACAAATTGTGCAAGATCTCACAATACTGTGTGAATTTACATATACAGTATTACTATTATTTTCAAGGATTGACCAAAATGGCTATAACGTTTACATCATCATCAAGGTTATGTAGGCCTTGAAGGATTTTTGCCTTTAATTTGTTGTGCTTTAGATTTAAATGTTTTTTCAATGCATTGCTGTTAAATGTTTTTCTGAGTTCATGTTCTTGTAAATTTAGTCATGTTATTCAGTTTCAGTGCATTTTTGTTTCAGCGGTTTGCCTCCAGCACTTTGTGTCCTGCATTTGGTCACTTTTCAGCCGTTCACTCATGACAGTAAAGTCTATTATTGTGTAGCATCAAAAATAGACTTGTAAACTAAAATGAGTAAAGCTAAATTAAGTAATAAAGCAACGTTTCTGTTTGGGATTGTGTTTGAAACAGCAGGTCATTTCCTCTCTTTCTGAATCTTTTATAAATACCTTCAAATACTTTTTGAAACACAACAATATTCATGAACATTTAAAGCTTTGACTCGAGAAAAGTAATATTCTTTTTCCAGGCCCAAAACAAGCTTTAATTTTGCTCAAACTTGTTAACGTAAGTCTGCAATCTTTTCATTTATTTTAATGTCTTTTTCATGCAGGCATATATAAAATTATATTTTGCTGCAAAAGCACAATGAAAGTAAAACTGATATAATTATTAAACTGTGGATTGTAACTGAGGTTTATGCTGGATAATGCAAAGCTCATCTCTCCTGGCTGGTTTTTATCATAATGATTCCGATCTACAGATATAAGCAAACAAAACCTTTTTACTGTTAGATGGAAGCACATCTGGTATTTTCTCTCATCTCTGTTCCTTTGTTCCCTCTCTGTCACTCAGCTTGACAACAACAAATTAAAGCAGTTCTTGTCTCTTAAGTCCCTTCCTCCATGCAAACCTTTCTGATTCATATTTTACCACAAATATACCAACTGAAATCACATTAGTCTGCTGCTACTGCAGCCTCACTTAACTCAATTTTAAAATGATGGATAACTTTTCTGCGCGCCACATCTCCTGATCCTTGCTGACATTTCAGTGCTGTTAATTCTATCTTCACATGTGAAGCTCCAGATCCATGTCTGCACTCATCCTATAATTCCTCTCAGCCAAATCTTCAGGGGAAAAAAATATTGGAATTACAAAATGAAAAAAAAAAAAAAAAAAAAAAAAATCAAGGAATTACGTTTTAATGGTAAATGGATTGTATTTATATAAACATTTATATAACAGTTCTTAGCCTGATGTGTGCTTTTACACTGCAAGTCATTTTCACCCATTCACACCCTCACACACCAGTTAGCAGGTTAGGGGCAGCTTGGAGTTCATTGGCCTCCTCTCGGAGATGTTTGACACATGAAGGGAAAGATTGAACTAACCCCAATCACCTGGTCACCATTCATTGTCATTATCATGTTTTTATTAGACAAACCGGATTTATCTGAAAGCATAAACTTTACATGTAAAATATATGTAGCCTATGTGGTATTTTTGCAATTTGTGAATTTGTTTGAAATATTCTGATAGAATAATGATCAATACTGTATCAAAAACAAACAATTTTTTCATCTCCTTTCTTAGAGAGATCCATTCTTCTGTTTTATTTTGGGTAATCCAGCTGTGCTGTAGTGTAGATGTCTCCCAGCCAATCAAAAGGTCAGTGGTTTGATCCCAGTCCATGTGTCTTTGACTGACATACTGACCTCGACTTCAGATGTGCTCAGCCACACATATGAAAGAGGGAAATCCCAGCGTGGCACTCGTATGTGTGTGCATGTGAATGAATGAGAAATGTGTTGTAAAAGACTTTAAAACTGAGCTACGGGTAAACAACACTATCTGTAAATGTGGAACATTTATCATTATCTCAAAGTGGAGTTGACCCCAGTCTGGGCAAAACTTCACATCAAAATAGTAAAAAAATAAAAATAAAAACTGTGCCACTTATTCTGTTATACCGTAGAATAGAAAAGAATAGAATAGAATAGAATACAGGCGGTCCCCGACTTACGGTGCCATCGACTTATGACAACTCTGACTTACGGCGCCGCCCCCAGTGACGTCATCACACCTTATGTTGCAAGTGCGCAGTTGTTGTTTTTACATTGAAAAAACGTGTCCGGAACCCGTTCGTAACTCGGGGACCTGTAGTTTTCATTTTCATTGCCCAACCTGCATAATGAATTAAAAGTGCCTCAATTGACATTGTATTAATTTAAAACAGACATCAACATACATATATACACAATGATTCAGTGCAGATGTTAAAAGCCTAGCGGTATAGAAACACTAGTTTTGAAAACACAGAGACTTACTGGTCAGAAGAATACAGATGAGGTAGTGGAAGCAGATTGAATATATTGCACATCACACGAGTGACCAAATAGAGTTTGGATGGCCCATGGGGAGAAGCTGCTTGCTGCTGGGCCTTCTTAACCACGGCTATGGTGTTGACTGACCAGGAAAGGTCCTCGATGGCTGCCTGTCCTGAGCCTGGTTCTGCCAGAGGGAGTTTTTCCTTTCCGCTGTTGCCTTCATGCTTGCTCAAGATGAGTGGTACATGGACTGCACTTATGCAGCACCTTTCCATCTTATAAAGATACTCAAAGCTCTTTACAACACAATCTGTGCCATCATTTATCCATTCACACAGCACTCTACTAGATCTCTACAAAGCTAATCTGAATCTGTGCAAACAATAATCAGTGCTTTATCACATTCATACATCGATGGGACACACACCGACATCAATGAGGGGTTCAGTGTCTTGCCCAGGGACACATTGGCACGTGACTTCTGGTGGACTCGATCCCCCAACTCTTGTATTGGAGGACGACTGCTCTAACCAGATGAGAGTCTGCAACTAAGAGACTCAAAGCCATCTGCTCCTCAGATAAATAATGGTAACTTACTTTTTATGTATATGAATGTTTCTGTTCAGTGCCCTGAGATGACTTCTGTTGTGACTTGGCGCTATAAAAATAAACTGAATTGAACTGAAAGAGTTTGAAGTGGGGGACTCTCCCCACGCTGTCGCCATTTATGTAACATGGGGCAGGAGCAGCCTTGCTTTTCCTGTAATCCATGACCACCTCCTGGTTTTCCTGGTGTTAAGTTACAGGTTGTTCCCAGCACATCCTTTTGCCAACCGCCGCACATCGTCCCTATACGCTGACTCGACTCCACCATAAATACCACCAGGGTGGTGTCATCTGCAAATGTGATGATGTATTGGTGGGATGAGAGGGAGTGCAGTCATGGGTGTAGATGAGGAACAGGAGTGGGCTCAGCACACAGCCATGGGGAGAGTCGGTGCTGAGCGTCAGGAGCTGTGCGCACCAGTCCTTACAGACTGAGGATGGTTTGTAAGGAAGTCGTTGATTCTGGTACAAGTGGCAGGTGCAAGTGTAGTGCAGCCAGCTTGTCCACCAGAATGTCAGGAAGAATAGTGTTAAAAGTAGAACTAAAGTCGACAAAAAGCATCCTAGTGGAGGACCTAGGGAGTTCCAAGTGGTTCAGAGCAGTGTGGAGGGTAGTGGCAGTGGAGTTGTCTGTAGATGTATTTGCCCTGTATGCATTTTTGATGAGGATCAAAGTCAAGGGGGAGACCATCCTTGATGTGCTGTGCCAACAGTCTCTCAAAACACTTGGCGATAACCAGTAGTCACCAGTTTAGTTTGCTGAATATCAGTGAAATATTAATAAATTAATATTTTAACCTCATAATGTCAGTGGGGATTTTTTTTTTTTTTTTTTAAGTGAAGTCTTTTAGGTCCAGATTTTCCAGACCAGAAGTTTCAACTTTGGCCCAACATAATGAAAGTGACATAGACTTTGGGTTTATCAATTTCTTATAAAGAAATATTAAAAAGCAGATGGGCAAAATAAAACAAGGGTCTATTACCACAGACACCTCCATCAGTCACAATACTACAAAACTACATGGGTTTGTAAGGAATCAACTGCATACAATGCAAATATTCTAAATGGACTATTTGACTGACGGGTGTGGGTGAGAGAGTGAATGGTTGTTTGTCTCGTCTCTATGTGTCCCTGTGATGGATGGGAGACCTATCCAGGGTGTACCCTGTCTCTTGCACAGTGACTAGGCACCAATAGAGGACCCGAGTTTGAAGTCAAGTGGAACCACTCAAGCGGAAAAGTACGCAGAAATATCCAAATGATTACCTCAGAGTTTCTTAAAAACAAAAACCTCTGTGCTCGGCGTCTTGTTTACTTTGACAATAACAGTCAGGTTGTTGCCATTTGCTTTTATTTAATCAATGAACAATATAGCTAACGATGGTGGAAACTGTTTCCCGATGAGGACTGATGGTTTATAAACGAGCTCCGAGTTGAACTCAGCTGAACTCAGCGCGCATGTGTTGTTTGACCTTTGACACCAAGATGCTTACGCAAGAGAATCGTTCTGAGGACATGCTGATCCCTGCAAAGTCTCATCGATCGGCAGGTAGGAGCCGAGGATTGATTATCCCTGCAACATGGTGTGTGTCATCAAGGGTTCCTATTAACTGATACACTTTTATTGAATCACTTCCAATTCACACTTTCACACAAAACAAATCCTGATTTCTAAATACTGTATGTCTGAATCCAATAAGAATAGACAGCATGAGTTTGACTTTGACTTTCATTACAGAATCGTCCCCCACTCCCCCCACACACTCCCTGACCAACATTACTGATTGCCTCACCATCATTGTAGGCACTGTTGTGTTGATTTATTGGCCCTGCAGTGATTTTGATCCCCCTCATTAGCTCCTTCATTACACTGTAGATCATTTCATGGCGGGCTTCATTGTTTTCTGAGTTTTATTCAGCTCGCTCTCCTGTGCTTATTGCATTGGACTCTTTTTGTATCACAAATTATTAAACTTTTATTTTACCTTTGTGTCTAAAAATATTCAGAAATATCTCAAGCACCGTTCAGATCCTAAAACACAACCATGTCTTTAAGACAGCTCTTAATAATGTGTCACGAATCTGAAACACTGAATTTGCTCATTCTGTTCAAGAAAAAAATATATATTTTTTTTAACTATAACTCTTCAAACCCAAATAAAGAACTTTCATTAAGCAATTATATGAAATAACATTTCACCTTCTGTACATGATGCTTGGTATTTAGAGTTGTGACATTTTGCATTTTATATTCAAATAATTGTATTTTATTGTAATAAAGTCAGTGCTACATGTATAAATAGCATTTATTTGCATTTGATTTGTTGCTTTGTTGATGTTTACACTTGAACTGTTCTCTTAAAAGTATTCAGAGGTTTCATGTGTAGTGCTACAGTTAGGACGCTAGTTGTTTTAAACAAGGTTTTATGACAGGATGACTTCATCTATTTTATTTATTTATTTATTTATTTATTTATTTATTTATTTATTTATTTATTTATTTATTTATTTATTTATTGTTGTTTCATTACATGTTTTACTTCAAGCTGCACCACATTTTCATGTCATTTTTAAAATAGCACAAGTGTCCTCAAATTCTGATTGGAATCTTGTTGATCCTGATTTATCAAACAAGCATATTATTTTGTACAACAACTCGGAACATGTATCTGTATTGTAGATTTTTCTCTGGTCTGTTTTGCTGTGAAGTTTTGAATTTATGTGTCACAACTCTTAGATTTACAGGTTTGTGATCACATGTATGTTTTTTTTAATTTCCTGCTGTTCGTATATTTTTGTTACAACTCGATCCAGTTTGTGCATCAGTACTGTATACTCGTTCCTCATGCACGTTCTGAAACATCCTTGTGTGTTGTCCCGGGTTTTCTTTGTGCATTTGTCCATTTCTTGTGTTTTTATTGTGTTTCTACTGCTGTGTTCTTGTTTTTTTCCATCTGATTGGCTAATAAAATGAATATTTTACTGTATTGATGTGTGCTATCAAAAAATAATCAGATAAATTAAAGGATATACTGTGTATATATATA
>JARVLU010000002.1:8198325-8224306 GCA_031762415.1 Simpsonichthys santanae | reverse complement strand
AAGACTGAGCCTTGTGGTACACCATTGTTGACTGTTAAATAACTGGAGGAAATACCATTATGTTGAACACATTGCCTTCGATCTGAAAGAAAGTTAGAGAACCAACCAATGGTGTGTTCTCAGAAACCAATTTCTAAGACCTTATAATTTGTCATGGTTGAAGGAAACAAGCTGCCGAACTAATCTGGTGCAAATGTTGACGTCTAAACAAAGCAGCTCCGTGTTGGAGTCGCATTTATCTCAGAGCAGAGAGGACGCCTGCTGCTCGGACGGTTCTGATGATCGGCCTGTCCTGTTTTTCAGGATATTCTGTTCGACTCAACCACTCACCTGGTGAAGAAGTTTGTCCTCCATACGAACTACCCCGGGCATTACAACTTCAATATGTAAATACATTTGATTGTTTCACCAACTGTCTTTGATTTTCTTTATTTTTATCAGTTTTAACTTATTTTCCCTCATTGCAGATATCATCGATGTGACTTTAAGATTCCACTTGTCATCAAAAAAGGTGAGACCGTTTCCTGTCGGGTGTTTCTTCAGCACTGGAGGATCAAACGTTCCTCTAACTTCTTGTTTTTGACTTCAGAAGGAACCGATTCTCAAACTGAGGATTGCATCTTAACGACTTACAGCAAGGTGAGAGAGTGATTGTGTGGGGGTGTAATTTTATATTTTTATTTCTTATGGGTGAGGCTAGTTGATATGTTCACATTTACAAGTTGCATTGCACAGCTGAAGTATTCTAAAAGACTTGTACAAACTTGTATCAGCTTCAGTAAAATGCTTCAGATTTGTCTGAGAATTATTTTGAAATGGAAATAAAAACACCAACGTGGCTCTAACTTGGTCATTTTTACAGTATTATGCTACATTTGTTGTGGTAGTAGCTGAGAGTCCTCCTGACCACAGAGTCTGAGCTCAGTCAGATCACACAGTGTCTTTGTTTGAGACTTTGGGGTGTGAGGCAGCTGGTGACGTGCATTCCTTTAAGAAAAGCTACTTTTCAAATCAGCTTTTATTATTTTTAGATGCCTGTCGAAAGACGGGCATGTTGTGGTACAGTCTCCATACTTGAACTTTCTTAGAACCTCTGGTCCACTCAAGATACCTTAATGAAACACGTTTGTACCACCACTAGACATCCATCCATCCGTTATCTTCTGCTGGTTCTGGACTTCAGGTCTCGGGGGCAGCAGTTTGAGCAGGGAGGTCCAGACATCTCTGTCCGCAGCCACCTCTTCCAGCTCTTCTGGGAGGACTCCAAGGTGTCCCTAGACCAGCTGAGGGACAGATTCTCTCCAGTGTCCTGGGTCATCCCTGGGGTCTCCTCCCAGTTGGACATGTCCAGAACACCTTCCTATGGTGGCATCCATGGTCCATCCTTACCCAGAGTTCATGACCACGTGAGGGTAGGAACGAAGACCAACCAGTAGATGGAGAGCTTTTCCTTACAGCTCAGCTCTTCACCACAATGGACCGGAGTTCACAATACCACAGAAGCTGCACCTCACGCTCCATTCCTTCACTTGTGAATAAAAGCTGAGATACTTGAACTCCTCCACTTGAAGCAGAACCTCACTCACAATCCAGAGAGGACAGTCCACCCTTTATTGACTGAGGACCATCGCCTCAGACTTGGGTGCTGATCACCACCACTAGACGCCATGTTGCAAAATCTTTCTATCACCCCAGCTCTAAGGTCAAGGTCACAAATGAAGCTGAAATGTTCTATAATGTTTTTGCCAGGCCATTGCTATAGACTGCAGTAAAATAGTTTATGGGCGTTTAATGTGCCGCATGCGAGACTCGTTTGATTTATCAGAATGTCCTGTCAATGGTTAGGTTCTAATTGATTGTTGTAATTTTATTAATCAAAGTTTTATTTTATCTTCATCAGCTGTTTTTACTAACATTTAGTTCTTCTGTTGTGTAAACCAGGGTTTACAGAAGTTTTTATGGCTTTAAGTTTTCTGTGTGTTTCTCTACCAGTGGGATCAAATTCAAGAGTTGTTGGGTCATCCGATGGAAAAACCCGTGGTGCTCCACAGGTAAGTGTACAGGTGTGCGCAGAGCAGTCAGTTTGGATGACTTTACTGAAGATCAGTGCTCCGTTGGATTTTTACAATGAATGAGATGTTTCCAATATTTTTCTATTAAGTCTCCTCATCAGATGTTTGTGTTCGGCAGGTCTTCATCAGCTAACAACACCAACCCGTTTGGTTCTACCTTCTGCTTCGGGCTCCAGAGGATGATTTTTGAGGTTTGTGAAACGGTACCTGAGCGTGATCCATATGTCTGAAAGACCTGATTACAACACACTTGTAAACAAAAACAAGTTGTTGCTTCTTGGTTAATTGAAGGACCAAATAAACTACGTTAAATTAAAGGTATAGGAGGTATTATGGGTGTTAGAACCCTCTGCCCTGCATAGTTCAGATGCTTTTCTGCTTCAGACCACCTGGTTCGCATTAGCAGCTCTTTACAGGGCTTCTGTGGGAGTGGAGGACAGGCTGTTGGGATGATTTGTTCCTTTGGATCAGGTATCTTGCAGCAGAGGCAAATCTAATACATGCAGCAGGACAGATGAAACAAAACAAAGAAAAACTGCTTTAGTCTGTCTAAAATCTACTGACCACTGAAGAGAGGCACACGTTCCCTTTAATCTTACACTGAAAAGAGGATGGTTGGTTGGATGGTTCGATGGATGTTGGATAGATGGATGTAGGGAAGGATGGATGTTTGGTCAGTAGGTTGGATGAATGGATAGTTGGTTGGTTGGTTGGTTGGTTGGTTGGTTGGTTGGTTGGTTGGTTGGTTGGTTGGTTGGATGGATGGATGGATGGATGAATGGATAGTTAGTTGGATGAATGGATGGTTGGTGGGTTGGTTGGTTGGTTGGTTGGTTGGTTGGTTGGTTGGTTGGTTGGTTGGTTGGTTGGTTGGTTGGATAGATGGATGTAGGGAAGGATGGATGTTTGGTCGGTAGGTTGGATGAATGAATAGTTAGTTGGATGAATGGATGGTTGGTTGGATGATTTGTGGGTTGGATGGATGGATGAATGGTTGGATGGATGGTTAGTTTGTTGATTGGATAGTTGGTTGGATGGATCGTTGGATAGATGGATGGATGGTTGAATGAATAGTTGGTTGGATGGCTTATTAGTTAGATGGACAAGGTGATGGTGACTGGTATCTGACCTCTGACCTTTGACCTGCTCTTTTCCTACAGGTGATGCAGAATAACCACATAGCCTCAGTGACTCTCTACGGAGCTCCACGGACCACCAGTCAGGCCCGACCTGAGTCCAGCGCCAGCTCCCACTGAACAAAACTCCAGAACCCAGTCCTGTTCTGGCCGACCCGAGTTAAGTTTGTAACCCAGAGCCAGATGTTGACTGGTCCAGCGCAGATGATTGGACCTGATAACGGGTTTGTGCTTTTGGAGCGTCGAGCTTTGTGCTTGAAATTCTGCATCCTGTTAAGAGTCCAGTTGACTAATCCTGGGTCAGAGTCCACCCAGAACCACAGCGACCGCAGGACGGCGCCATCCATTGGCCAGGATGAGCCGGAGTGGAGACCTTTTATTTCCGTCACTGCAAACCTCCTGGATCAACGTTAAAACAGCTGCTGAGACTGGACCTACAACACCAAGACCTGAATCCACATCAGACAACCACACTGCCAGGCCAGCTGGTACCGCTCGTCTTCCTGTATCAAACCAAGAACCCGACCTGTTCAGACCTTCTAAGATCACAGAAACATGTTCGGACCTGTGACCGGGCCGAGTCAGTAAAAGCTCTCTAAGATCCAGAACTTTCCCAATCATCCTCCCTGTTGATCGCCTTCATCCTCCTCCTCCTCCCAGTGAGGTCCAGAACCACAGAGTCAACAACCCAGACGTGCATCCGTTGGCAGCTCCAGACTCTCAGTTCTCACAGTTTTTAATTTACATTTCATCAAACTGACTCGAACACATTTCACAGCTTCACTCGTTTGTTGTTGTTGTTGTTTCAGCAAAACAAACAAACAAAAACTGACACCTGCTGCCTGTTTCATTTGATTTCATCTGGGATGAAATCCTGCATGTCATTATGGGCGTCACCATGGTAACCATCCTCATCACTTGTTTTATTATCCTCCATTGTACTTTTGCACTAACGCACACCTTTATACATGATGTGTGCATGTGGCTGTGTGCATGTGTGCGTGTGCGCACGCGTCTGATGATTTTCCGTCCATCCGTCTGCAAACGCCTGTTTTTTTGCCAAATGCTGCAGCCAAAGACGTTTTCTGACGACGCTCGTTTGTTTTTTGTTTTTCTGCACAACTGTTTTCAGTTTTTTCAACTTCGTGCCGTTCTTGTAACGCGTCCTGGTTTCTGTAGCCGCATGTCGTGGAAAATCCCGTTGTGGTTTAAAAAAACGTTTAATTGTAGAAAAGCGCGAGTCATTCCTTCCCCTCCTCAGAGTGAGCATTTCTTAAAGAACGAGACAAAATCTAAACGAGTCGTTTCAACACGTTCCTGTGAGGCTCCTTAGTTTCAACGTTTTTATGAAAACAGAAAAATGTGAATTTATTTTTCTGGACTCAGACCGGCGGTCTTCCCTCTTTGGTTCTAGAAGAACTCGGGCCGGGACGGAGTTTCAGCTGAAAGTGTTTCAAAGGGTTCTTACCAGCCGGTGTTGAGGTTCTGGTTCTGGTCCGTGGAGTTCTGCGTTTTGGGTCTCCAGCGCCGCAGTCCAAGCTTCGGTTGGCTCATTTTCTCGTTACGGCGCAGAACTTTTTCTTGTTTGATTAAATTCAGGTTTCGTCTCTTGAGTTTTGGGGTTCCTGTGGTTCTGGAAGGACTCTGGTTCTGGTTTCTCTGATGTGGATCGGACCGTCGTGGATTCTGAAACATCTGAACCGGGCCTTGCTTTGACGTGAGAGACAAAAATAAACCTGTGCCTCATCTCCCCTCGAGCCTTCGTTAATGTTCTCCTTGTATAAAAGTCCCACAATGCATTGCAGCTGTGGTCCAGTGCGTCCTGCGTCAACCAGCAGCGCGGGTCAAAGGTCATCGTCCTTTTTCTTTTAATCTGCAGAGATTGGCAATCTGATTTTTCCAATGGGAGGACTTTGTTTTGACTCTATTCCGGGTTTCATCCAGAACATTTGGACCCGGTTTAATTTGAGAGCTGCAAAAGAAAGAAAAATGTTCCCCCAGAAAATTAAACGTTGAAAAAAGGTTCCTACTCTGGATTCTGCTTGGACTGTTGTATTTTTATCTTAAAAAAAAAAAAAAAAAAAAAAAAAAAACCTTTCATCAGAACTAAATGCTTAAAGAGCAGGGATTTTTTTTTTTTCAAGACTTTCGATATTACAAAAGAACAAAATATTGTGCAAAAGTTTTAAACCAGTTCTAATTTTCTCTCATTCCAAATCTGGCGTTTTTGAACGAAATGAAAAATCGGGTGACGACTCGAGTCTTTTGCACTTTTCTGTGCTCATCGTTTTTATTTACATTGTTGTGAAACTCCAAAAACCTAATAGTATGCTGTATAAATGCTAATGAATTGCCATATATTTCCATGTTCTGTGCATAAAGAGAGCTATGAAAAAAAAAAAAAGCAAACGCAGCAATTTTTACTTTCCTCTTCATCTGAACACAATCTCAACAATAAACCTCTGAAGAACACTTGAACTGTGGAACTAAGATCATAAAGTCACAATAATTTAATTTTCTCTCGTTTGCAGATACTGTACATATCTAATGTTTTTACCTAAATATGATTTCTGAAAATAAGAACAGAAATCTGGAAATGGAAAACAAGAAACCAGACGGATGAAACTCGAGCTGCGTGTCTGCGAGTCGAACTGTTCTTCCTCTGCAGAAACTAATTACACAATTTATTTTTTTTTATTTGCAACATGAATAAATATTTTTGAGGAAATGGATGCATGAAGGAGCCCGGCCTCACTGAGGTTGATTTCAATTCTTTTATTTGTCTTGTTGCATTGAAACAGAAAGAGGCTGATGGGTGTTTTAATCTCACCCAGACTCAGGTGGACGCATCACGTTCTGGTTTTTCTAACATTTTTATTGTATAAAAACAAAAAACTTTAAAGCTGACGTTTCAGTGGAATCCCAGATTGTACTTTCTAACAGAACGTTTCGTTTGTTTCATCTCCCTCAGAATATTTTTGTGGTTGCAGATTATTTATCAAAATAAATCCCAGCCTCTTTGTGGGGGAGTTCATTAAAACAAAGTGCTGGAATGTGTTTTTTTTATTATTTTTATTATTATTATTCTGAGTAACTTGTGTAGATTTATTCAGCATGTCCACTAAAAAAAAGGCAATAAAACCAAGTAAAGCAAAGAGATGCATCCAGACTGACTGGAAGCTTTGCTGCGGCGTCGATTTCTTTAGTTTTACTTTTGGCAGTGCTTGTTGACTTTTCAACATTTTCTGAAATCTAACGCTCAACGTTTGTTTGCAGAGTTTTGTTTTCTCTGTGTTCCAGCCAGAATATGAAAAATAAAAAAATGTGGATGTGAAAAGAAGAGATCTCATTTATTTTGCTTGACGCACAAACACAAAACTCTGCATGTAGGAAATGTGATTTCACAGGGGGAAGAGAACTTGGAGAGGTGCGGGTATGCACTTGAAAGAAGACGAATGAAAGTCAGCCGTAGTAAGACAGTCCATTTGTGAATGAGAGGGAAGCTGGTGGAACAGTGAGGCTACAAGGAGCAGAGGTCACAAAGGAAACATAACGAAGTGGCAGAAATGAAGATGTTGAGGTTCTTAGGAGTGACAAGGATGGATAAGATCAGGAATGAGATCATCAGAGGTACAGCACATGTTGAACAACTGGGAGATAAAGTTAGAGAGACCAGACTGAGATGGTTTGGACATGTCCAGAGGAGGGACAGTGGGTATATTGGTGGAAGAATGTTTGAAATGCCAGGGAAAAGACGAGATCATCTCTGGATGCAGTTAGAGAGGATATGGAGGTAGTTGATGTGGGGACAGTGGAGGCAGAAGACAGTGAGGTGGAGTCTGTGGCGACACGTTCCTCCCACAGACCAAAAAACATGCATGTGAGGCTGATTGGTAACTAAATAGTCCGTAGGTGTGAGTGAGAGAGGGAATAGTCTTGTTTGTCTCCATTTGTCCCTGTGATGGACTATTGGACCTGTCCAGGGTGTACTCTGCCTCTTGCACAGAGATGGCTGGACATGGGCACCAGTGACCCCTGTGACCCGAAAAGGAAGAAAATAATGCAGAAAAAATACAATATTACCTCACCGGTATATTTTCCTAAAACGTTTCTTATAAAACATAAACACTTATCTTCCATTGTCCTTTTACTGGAATAAATTATGGATTTTTGAGTTTTGCATCTTGTTGCATTTTGTTTTATTTACATTTTCTACAACCTCCCGACTCTTTTCAGGAGTGGGGTGTCACTAACAGCTCCAGTCAGCAGGAAGGAAGGACTTTATGGAGTCTGGAGAGAAAAATCCAACACATAAATTGTTCTGCAGATTTAAAGGTCCAGAGAAACGTGTTTTTTTTTTTTTTCTCATAACCTTAAAGTCAAATAAAAATCTTTGTTCACAGTCCGAGGAAATCAATGGGAAAATGTTCTCGTGTGGCTTCCTTTCCAGTAATCCGGAGCAGATTTCATCTTTGCTGATTCATTTCCCTGCGGACCATCGGCCATCTTGGTCGGATCAACTCTCAAACTGGTTCCAGATCCAGCAATGCACCAACTAATCCTCCAACTGGTCCCGAGTGATAAAGACCTTCTTCTCACCATACTCCGTCACGTCTCCCACCCTGCCCTTCCCCCTCCATTTGAAGGGTCTGGACCTCAGGCTGGTCTGGTTGTGGCAGCTCAGTTTTTGGTCATGAAGGAGGTTCCACATGAGCCAGATCTGCGGGACGCTGAGGCTGTGGACGACCATGAGCTCCTTGTAGAAACAGGGGTCGAATGTCTGAAGGTGGGGGGCCGCTGACGGTCGGGGAATCCCAAAGGTACGAAAGCCCTGATGGCGGGAGGCTTTGACGCCGATCAGCTGAAGGCACATTCCCAGGAAGACGTCATCGATCGGGAACAACTCCACCTGGAGGAATATTTTGAACCCAGTCAGTGAAGAACTGCCACAGTTTTCATTCTCTGGCAAGTTCAGAAAGAAATCTTGTAGGGAAACAATAACAGATGCAGGACACAGTGCTCAGACAGAAAGGCATTACGGAGAAGCTAGTTCAGAATGTTAGTTCCATGTACGAAGGTGTTCAAACAAGTTAGAACTGGCAAAGGCAACACAACAGCAATTGCAATTAAAGTTGGCATTCATCAGGGTTCATGTCTCAGCCCACTGTTGTTTATTGTTGGGATGGATGCAGTTAATGAGCTTATTAGGAGAGAAGTTCAGTGGGACATGTTGAATGCAGATGACCTAGTTGTGGCTGGAAATTCTCAAGTTAATCACCAAGATAGTTTCAGATGGTGGTAGCAGACACTTGAGAATAAAGGTCTGAAAATAAACACAGCAAAAACAGAGATCATGGTCTCCTCGAAAGCTAACGAGACCTTAACAATTATTGCTAATAAAAGAAATGTACTGATGCAGTTTGAAACGATCAAATATCTGGGGTCAGTGATAAATGCCAAAGGAGGATGTGAAGAAGACGTTAAATGCAGAATTGGTGCAGAATGACAAAAATGGAAGGAGATGACACGAGTGTTTTGTGACAAAAGGCCAATTCCTTTTAAAAGGAAGGTGTGCAAGGTGATGGTGCACGCTTTGTGGAGCTGAGGTATGAACTTTAAAGAGAAAGGAAGAGGCTATGGGGTTCTTGGAGTATCCCTCAAGGATAGACGGCGAAATGACAATATCAGAAAAACGCTTGGCGTGGCGGATAAGATACAGAATCAAGAATGAGATGGTATGTGCATGTGCAGCGAATGGAAGATGACAACTAGGTAAAAAGGCCAGAAGATTTCAGTGAACAAAGCAGGGGATGGCAGAACAAGAGGTGGTTGGATATGATCTAGCCGGATATGAAGACACTCCATCTCACAACAGACGATACATGAAACAGATGGAGGAGAATCCATGTGACTGACCCTGCTCTGAAAAGAGTGGGACCTACAGCCTGAAGGAGAGAGAGAAGAAGTCCTGAAGTTCAGAAACCATTTCCTTAAAGCATGAGTTACCTGTCGACAGGCAGAGCTGAGCCTCCGGGCCGTACGCCCCGACATCACAAACCCCCCTCCTCCAGCGTAGTTCGGGTACAGACCCCCTCCGTACAGGAACTCAGGGACAAAATACTTGGAGCTGCGGCGGCGGATCGGTTTAGCGTGGACGATGATGTCCCCGACAAACAGATCCTCCTCCGGGTCTCGGTCCAGCAGCATCTCCAGGATGTTTTCCACGTTCACGTAAACATCAGCATCTCCTTTGAAGATGAACCTGCAGGAGATCAGAACACAGTTCACTGAAGGACCACCAGGTCCAGAACCTGCAGGAGATCAGAACACAGTTCACAAAGGACCACCAGGTCCAGAACCAGAGCGTCCTGATACCAGCACTGACTTTACATGGGGACAGCTGCTGTTGACCCAGTCCAGAAAATGTGTCTCCTTCAGAGTCAGGTTGAAGAAGGTGTCTTCAAAGTCCCAGACCAGGATGTCCCTGAATGTCCGGCTCTCGTAGGCCAGGAGCCGCTCCCAGAGAGGCAGAGAACTGCGGTTCCTGGGGATCCCCAGCAGGAACAAGGTCCGGATGGAAACACCGGGCTGGAGAGGCCCCTCCTCCTTACCCCACGTCTGACGCACCACCTGCAGCAAGAAACCCCAGAAGAAACTGTTTGATTCACACACACCTGAGGTATGAGGTCCGGAACAACTCGCCCTCACAGTGGAGGCTCGTCAGGCTCTTCTCATGCATGAAGGTGTTTGAGTGGAGCTGACTCACCTTCATGCACGAGAGCCAAACGTCCCTGAGGCAAAGATCCTGATGAGCCTCCACCGTGAGGGTGAGTAGTTCCTGTCTTACCTGCAGCTGATCTAAGAACACAGCCAGGCCTCTCAGGCAGTTCTCTGTGAGCTCCAAACGCTCCGGACATTTTAGAACAGAACGTCTCCATGACCTGGATGACGGAGAACCTTCAGCAGATGTTCTTACCTGCCGTTTGTCAAAATCTGCAGCTGTGGATTTCACAGCGATGAGGAGATAAGGAGCCTCAGATCTGCTCCCTCCTCCGTCCTCCTCTCCTCTGATGTCACATTTCTTCGGCTGGTCGATGAGGAGCTTGAAGTTCCTGTTGTCCTTTTCCCTCAGGTAACCTTCAAAGTCAAAAGGTGGAACTGTTGGTGCCGGCGGGACGTTTCCAGTTGTCTTGGTCCCCGCTGCCGCCTTCTTCTTCTTCTTCTTCTTCCTCGACCTGGACTGAGTCTGAGGGGACCGGGTCTGAGGTCTGGATTGTTCTGAGATGTCAGGGATGGTTTGAGTTTCGCAGAGAGGCAGCCGAAGCTCCGACGTGACCTGAGCGAGGAAACCAAAACAATCAAAGCCTTGAAAAATAAATGTTTTAGAAAGTTTTTAAAGTGATTCTGGAAACAACAGAACATTTTAATCCAGACTGAACCAGTTTCATCCGGAGAAATTATGTTTCTAAAAGTGCTAGCTGACAGCTAAAACAGCAAAAGACAAGGTAAAAGCTAAAAGAAGCAGTAGCTAAAGTCAAAAGCAGCAGCAGAAGATAAAAAGTGATGCAGCAGATTTCAAAGCAAACAATGAGTTTGAACAGACGTGAGGGATTCTGTTTCATGTGGTTCTGTTTCTTCAAAATGTTGTAAATAAAGTAAAATATTTAGAAAATGATAAAAGTTATGTAAATCCAAAGTGGCAGCAGTCCTCTACTGAACAAGCCGAATGTTTTGACACATTAACAGCTAAAATAGCACAAGGTCTGCAGAATATTTAAAATAAAACAAACAACAAACTGGAAAACAACAGTGTGAATGCTGAGTCATCGTGTTTATACCTGTGAGGGCTCCTGGTCCCCTTTGGGCCCCCTGGCCCCCCTGGCCCCCAGCAGGATCCGGCTGGAGCTGGTGGAGCTGTGGATCTCCAGCTTCAGCTGTGGTTTGCTCCACCCTGAGGAAAGAAGACCCTGGAGACCCAGCTGGGATCAGACGAGACCCGAAGGACGGGCTTGGTTCTGGTTCTGTCGCCTTCCTACCTGCTGGGTGTAGAGCAGGAGACAGAGCAGCAGCAGAAGAACCAACGTGCAAATCACTTCCCCCCTCCTGTGGAGGATCCGCCTCAGCATCGTGGCCTTCCTCAGCCTCTCCAGACGTCGGCAGAAACTCATACCTGAAGCTTGAAGACATTTTGTTTCAGAGGACGTTTAGTCTTCGGCTGCTTGTTCACATTTAGTCTTCGGCTGCTGGTTCATATTTAGTCTTCGGCTGCTGGTTCACATTTAGTCTTCGGCTGCTTGTTCACGTTTAGTCTTCGGCTGCTTGTTCACATTTAGTCTTCGGCTGCTGGTTCATAATCCTGACATTGCTCTCACTGCTGACAGTCTGAATTCTCAGGTTCTGTTCCTGTTTCTTTGGCTCATTTTAAACTACTTAAAGCACTTTGGTTATTTCAACCATTCACAACATTCGGCTCGTTCAGGCGATGGCTGCTGTGACGTTTGGTTTTAATAACTTTTATACTTTTCAGAATATTGAACTTTATTTACAAACGTTGTCTCAATAGAAAGGAACTAAAATCAATTCCTTCAAAAACTTTTCAAACCTGTTTCAGATTCTCTCCTTTTGCTGCTTCAGCAGTCAGCTAATAATATTTTAGCTTGTACAGTATTTTTATGCTTTTACCTTTATTAATCTTGAGCTTTAGCTAGTCTGTTGAAAAATTTACCATTAGTCTTTTGCTGCTTTTAGTTTATTTGATATCGTTGTGTTACATTTAGCTTTAGCTAGCCTTTGACTTTTACATTTGATTTTAGCTAACTTTGTGCTACTTTGGCTATTTGGCTAGTTGTTTGTCACTTTTAGTTTTAAGCTAGTCTTTTACTGATTTTAGCAAATAGCATTTAGCTGCTTTAGCCAGCATTTGGCTGCTTTTTAGATTTCCTTAATGTTTTGCTGCATGAAGCATTTTGATTAACCTTTTTCTACTTTGAGCATTTAGCTTGTATTTTGCTATTTGCCGCTTTCAATTTTAGCAAACCTTTTGCTACTTGCAAAATTTGGCAAATTAATTACTACTTTAGCCTTTTACTAATTGTAGTTTTTCCATGTTTTTAGTGTTTTGTAGTTTTTAGCTTTTGAGTTAGCTTTTTGCTACTTTGATGATTTGGCTTGAGCTTTGCTACTTTAAACTTTCAACTTTCAACAGAGACTTTAGCTCATAACTAGCCTTTTACTGCTTTTGGCTTTAAGCAAGCCTTTTGCTACTTTTAGCTCTTCACTGTGCAGCCTTTAGCTTTAACGTCTCAGTTTCAGCTTCTTCTTCTTCTTCAAAAATAATTTTTATTCAACATTTCAGTTTATTTTGACAGAAAATTCAGTTTCTCTGATTTAAAAAGTTTTAAATATTTTTATTCGCATATTTTTGTACCTGTGTCATTTTTTTGTGTGTCATCAAGAAAAAAACCATTTAAGAACAGCAGCTCTGTGACAGAGAAAAACTTAATAATAATAATAATAATAATAATAATAATAATAATAATAATAATAATAATAATAAAGCAGGGCTTTTAAACTTATCTGGGTTTAAAACATCAGCTCACAGATGTTTTCATTTTAAGGTTGAACTGTTTTTTTTATTTTAAATTAATCCAAACTGTCTGAAATGAACACATGAACCAAAGTTTTTAGAGGTTTTAGCTTTTTTCTTTTTCTTTTTTTAAACAGTGGAAAAAGTTCTGCAGTGACCCATGAGTAGGACTTACCAGCAAGAGGTTCGGACTGGAAACATCTGGAGTTCTTCTGTTTCACATTTCACCTGAAAACCCAGAACCTGGACCAGAATCTGAGTTTCCAAAGATCCGAGGAGCAGCTGCTTCTGCAGGGAGAAAAGGAAAAATCAGAACTTTTTTCTGTCTGACCCAAAAGAACTGAAGCTGCGCGTCTGCACGCATGCTGCCTTCAATGCCCGTCGGAAATATGAGAAGTTTTGTTTATTATTTTAATACCAAACGAACTAATGTTTTTCTTTTTTTAATCTCAGAACAAAACAAACATTGAATCAATAAATAACTCTTATTTATTATTTTTAAATTACTTTTTCAGTAGGTCAGCGAACGAACATGAGAACTGAAAACAGAACATTTGATCCTGGGCCCACTAGAGGGCGCTGTTGACACAGAGGAACCGTCATCCAGATGTTTTCTCTCCTACAGATGTTGAGCTTCACTCCTTGTGGCTCGTGGGTCAAGAGGAATGATTCTGGCTTCAGGTGTTAGAAGTCCCGGGTTCCTGAACCTCAATAAACAATAATCAAATGTTGATAATCTGTCTTTTTAAATATTTTCTCTTTATTCAATAAGTTTGGTCTAAATTATAAATAACACATTGAGAAAAGAGACGTATTCATGTGAACGTCCATTTAGTCCTTAGTCCATTTAGATCTTTGTTCTTTAATCATCAAGCTTAATGGACCAGGCTGCTGTAGCTCGGCGGTCAGTCTTGTAATCCTGAGGCCGCAGGTTTGAGCCCAGATTGAGTCAGGAAGAGAATCTGCCTTAAAGCCAGTCCAATCTTCTCCTGGAGAAGTAGCAGGCGAAAGAAAAACGTTTACTCAGACTGACCCTCAACAAAAGAACGAGATTTTATTTATTTATTTATTTATTGTTCCCCTGATTTGAATCATTAGATCAACAAGTTAAAAGTGCAACAAAATGGTTTCTTATGAAAGTAAATTAGTTGTGGATACTAAAGAATAAAACACGGAGCATGTGAACTAGTGCTCAGAATACGGAGCTGAACTTGAAGGCATCACCGTTTGGAGTTTGAATAAATCCAGATGTGCCAAACGAAGAGAAGGAGGAAGAGGAGGAGCAGGAGAGATTCAGGGCTGATTCAGAACCCAGAGTCCATCAGAATCCGAGCGGGTCCAGAACCAGTAGTCACAGTGCAGATGTGGAGGATGTGTGTCGGTGCGTCATCACCACTTTTTATTTTTGACCTTTAAGACTACAGTATTTTCTTTTAGGATGTAATTAGACTTTAGTGGTCAGTTCAAGTGGTTTTGATCAGAGCTGCCACAGAATTACGCTTTGGGTTCAAATATGAGCATGTTTACAACTATAATAATAAATTTATAAAGTCGTGTTTATTTCAACTTAACTATTAGATGGAAGATATACGGAAGAGAATGAGTGCCATTGTGCTTTATTTATTTTACTGGATTCTTATTTTTGATTATTTACTTTCAATTATGACTTTAATCTCAATTAATTCGGGGGGGGGGGGGGGGGTCAGAAACCTCATGTCATAAATCTGAGTAAAAACATTAATTCAATTTTTATATTTTTATTTTTTGCAATGTGGCTCTAATCCTCATCCGTATCAATGAAAAATAAACAATGTAAACTTAAAACAGATCAGAAGTAGATCAGTCCAGTGGATAAAGACTGATTTTGAAACTATAAATTATTTCATGTTTTCCAGACTTTTGACATTGCAGATGAGCCAGAGAGGATCCAGTTAGAGCCAGGGAGTGAAAAGGGCTCGTCCGGGATTTGAACCCGGGACCTCTCGCACCCTAAGCGAGAATCATACCCCTAGACCAACGAGCCACACGGACTAATGCTCCACATGTGGTTTTTTTTCTCCAAACATCTGTAAGAGTTGCTGATGTGTCAGGTTGTTCTCAGACAGGTCATCAGGTCCAACAGCACCACCTGCTGGTCGCAGGAGAACAATGTTGGACCTTAAAAGTATGGAGAGCCATTTCATTCAAAATTAAATAAATAAATAAATAAATAAATAGCGTACTTTAAATTGATCTAAAAATATACAGTATACGTTTTTAAACAATTCCTCTTTTCTTTCTTTTACAAAAAAAGTAACAAACAAATCAACTTGACGTCTTTTTCTTCCCATTCAAGAGTTTTTAATTCAGAACTGAAGAGAAAATATTCATCCACTCTCAGGTTCTGGACTCAGGTCTCAAAGACATAGAGGAAAAGACGTCTCTGTCCACAGACGCCTCCTCCCTCCAGGACAAGGTGTCCCCAGACCATTTCAGAGACTTGGTCTCTTCAGCGTGTCCTGGGTCTTTCCAGGGGGTCTCCTAGTTGGACATGCCTGAACCACCTCAACTGGCTCCTCTCGATGTGGAGGAGCAGTGGTTCTACTCCGAGTCTCTTCTGGATAACCAAACTTCTCACCCTATCTCTAAGGGAGAGTCCAGCTACCCTGAGGAGGAAACTCATTTCAACCGTAACTATGATCTTGTCCTTTCACTACAGAGCTCGTGACCATAGGTGATGGTAGGAACTGACTAGTAAACAGAGAGCTTTGACTTACATCTCAGCTCTCTCTTCACCACAACGGACCGGCAAAGAGTCCGCAATACTGCAGATGCTGCACCAGTCCGTCTGTCATCTCACGCTCCATTTTCCCCTCACTTGTGAACAAAACCCAAAGATACTTGATCTCCTCCACTTGAGGCAGAACCTCACCCTCGACCTGAAGAGAGCAGTCCACCCGACCGAGGACCACGGCTTCAGACTTGGAGGTGCCGATTCTCATCCCAGCTGCTTCACACTCGGCTGCGAACCGCTCCATTGAGAGCTGAAGATCACGGCACAATGACGCCAACAGGACCACGTCATCTGCAAAGAGCAGAGATGAAATCCTGAGGCCACCGAATCGGAATCCCTCCGCCCCCTGACTGCACCCCATAAATGCTATGAACAGAATTTGTGACGAGCAGCGCAGCCCTGGCAGAGTCCAAATCCCACCCTGAAGGGTCTGACTTACTACCAGAAATGCAAACCAAACTTTTGAACTTTTGCACCGAACAGCCTGTAACAACGGGCACACACACACACACACACACACACACACACACACGCACACGCACGCACGCACGCACGCACGCACGCACACACACACACACCCACACACACACACACACAGAGCATACCTCACGGAACATGGTTGAAAGCCTTCTCCAAGTCTACAAAACACATAGACTGGATGTGCAAACCCCCATGACCCCTTGAGGACCATAGTGAGGGTAAAGAGCTGATCCAGTGTTCCACGGTCAGGATGGAACCCACATTGTTCCTCCTGGATCTGAGGTTTGACCAACGATCTGACTCGCTTCTCCAGTACCTCTGAATAGACCTTACCAGGGAGGCTGAGAGTGATGCTCCTGTAAGTGGAGCACAACCTCCAGTCCCCCTTTTTGAAGAGGGGAACCACCACCCCAGTCTGCCAATCCAGTGATACTGCCCCTGATGTCCCTGCGACGTTACAAAGGCGTGTCAAGACAGCCCCACAACATCCAGAGCCTTGAGGAAATCAGGGAGGATCTCATCCACCCTTGGAGCCCTGCCACCTCCAAGCTTTTTAACTACCTCATAGTTATGAAAGGACCAAACACCAAGTCCCCCCAAACCCGCTTCTACCACGGAAGACATGCTGGCGGGATTGAGAAGGTCAGAGAAGTTTTCCTTCTACCTCCCAGCATCATCACTGGTTGAGGTCAACAGCACCCCATCACTGAACACAGTGTTAGTAAAGAGCTGCTTTCTCCTCCTCAGCCACCTGGTGATTTGACAGAATCTCCTCAGAGCCGACCAAGTGTCTCTATCTAAAGTCTCACCAAACTCCTCCCACATCCAAGCTTTTGCCTCAGCAACAGCCAAATGCGGACCGCTTGGTCCTCCGGTACTCCTCAGCTGCCTCCGGAGTCCAACAAGGTCCACTAGGACTCCTCCTTCAGCTTGACAGCCTCCCTAACCCGGGGTGTCCACCACCAAGTTCGAGGATGGTCACCACAACTAGCACCGACAACCGTGGCGCCACAGCTCAAGGCAGCCACCTCAACAATCGAGGCACGGAGAAAAAAATATATATCAGTGACATTCTAACTACTTTATCATTTGGAAAAGACAAATATTATGTCTCTGCTAATAAATGAGACATAGTATGTGTGAAAACAGAAGATGTAGTTTTTAATCCACAAAGATTGATCTAGACCAGGGCTGTTCTGCTCAGGGGCCGGACATCCAGCAGTTAAGTCATTATGTAAATAAATCAAACGGTTTTATTTTATTGCATTGAGACATAAATGCAATAAACAGAATCACAGAACACCCCCACCCCCTTTTTTTTTTTAAATAGTCACTGGTGGGCTGGAAATGGCCCACAGGCCACCAGTTGAACAGCCCTGATGCAGATGGGCAGTGCTGCAGTTTGTCGGTCGGTGATCCTGATGCTACGAGCTCCAAAAAATAAACCAATGTTTTGTATGGACAGCTCTGTGGTTTAGTGGTTAGTACTGATGCCTCACAGCCGGAAGGCCATGAGTTCTGTCCCTGGTTTGGACCAGGTTCAGGTCTGTCTGAGAGGAGCTTGTGTGGGTTTCGTCCCACGATCCACGCAGGTCCAGGCCTCTCTTGAAGAGATCTGTAGATAAACGAGAGGATCCAGAACACCGAGCGAACCAGAACGTGCTTCTGTTTGTAATCAGTGGAGCTTCAGCTTCCTCCAGGATGAAGGTCCCACCAGAAGCAAACAGAACAGCTGAGTCTTTTATAGAAACACATCAAAGTGAAGTTAAATTAAATTGAAACTTTAATTTAAAAACAACGATCCCACTATCAGCTAAAACAAGTTCAACTCATCGGTTTACATCTTTGTCTTTGGCTACAAACACGTGACGAACGTCTGACCCGTCAGAACCAACGCAGCTCATCACAGCTGGATCCAGGTCAGTGGAAACAGTCTGGAACAGCTGTTTGGTTCTGGTCCAGCTGATGAATCCAGATGCTGTCAGTCTGGATCTGGGTGAACTGAGCCCATAGCACCAGAACATCTGAGGTTTGTTTCTTGGAGCTAAATGTTGCTGTCAGCTTGTAGCTGAAGGCTAAGGCCTCGTTCCAGAGTCCAGAAACCACCTGCAGGTTCTTCAGATGGAGGACTCATCATCCATCTCCCCTCAGCTCCGCCCCATCGAGACTCCTCCTCCTCTCAGTCTCAGGAGGAAGCGGCTCCGGCCCTCATGATCCTGAACAGGGCGTTGACGTTGTTGCTCTTGATGGCGTCCCGACAGGCGGAGATCACCTGGTTCTTGGGCTTCCCCACTGAAGGAGAAACATCAGAAAATCCAAAGTTAGAAAGCCGACAGGAGCAGGAACTCTAACAAAACATTCAAAAGTTGACGATGACTGATCCCAACACACCACAACACGTACAGAGGAACAGACAGAACTCTGTCTGTTCCTCCGTACGTTTGTCAGAACAAAGCTCATTCTGCAGTTTTTGTTCCACTTCAGCAACTCATGCCTGAAAATGTTCGGCTCCTTCAGGACCTTCCTGCTCTGACGTTTGGCGTTTCTGACACTTTTACTTTTTGAAACATTTAGCCTTTTCTCAGTGAAAATTAACGGAGCTTTCTTCACGTCCTTCAAACACTTTTTAACACGTTTATAATATTTTACTGCTCATTTCAGCTCCTTTCAGCTCATTTCAGCTTCTATTTGCTCATTTCAGCTCCTTTCAGCTCATTTCTACTCAATTCAGCATCTTTTTGCTCATTTCAGCTTCTTTAGCTTATTTCAGCTGTTAGATCAATGTTAAGCCAATTTCAGCTGTTTTATGCTTTAAGCTTTTTCTTCCTGGTTTCAGCTTTTATGTGCTCAGTTTGGCCATTTTCTGTTAATTTAGGATGTTTTATGCTCAGTACGACTTATTTCTTTGTTGTTGTTTAGTTTGTATTTTTGATCTCCACTACCTTTTTTAAGCAATTTTCCAGTCAATTTAAGCTTTTTTTTTGTTGTTATTTTCAGCTTCTTTTAGTCTATTTAAACTGATCTGTGCCCTTCCAGCCTCTTTTTGCTACTCTCCTCTTTTTGTGCTTTTCTCAGCTATTTTGTTAATTTCACTTGTTTCTGCTAGCTTTAGTTTCTTTCTACTAATTTGAAATGTTTTCATCTACTGTAATTTTAGTTAGTTTTCCTTAATATAAGCTTTTATGTTCCTTTTAATTTCTTCTAGCTTTGATTTAGTCAGTTTTAGACAAATTTGGATAAAATCTTGTGTTACCAGCCGAGAGTGATCACCAACACACACTGAAGGCAAATAAAAAAATTCAAGATGGCCGCCAACACGAACTAAAGCCATCCATCAGTCTTTGGCCAGTTGCTGTCTGAGCTCGAGGGTCAAAGGTCACCACCGACTTCAAGTTGCTTCGCGTTAAAAACCGTCTTAACAGTTTAGATTTTTTTCTGCTCTTTCAGCTGCTCTTTTCTCTGTTCGGCTTCTTTTTGTTGACATTTTTTCTTCTTTCGCTCCTTGCAGCTTCTTCCTTCTACGTCTCAGCTGTTGATTTAAACTTTAGCAATAATCATTCACTGTGTTTTAACAGGCCTTTCTCTAGTTTTACTTCTTGTTTTTTTTAGGTGTTTAAAATATATGTTTTCACTAAACTAGTTTAAATGTTTTATTATGCCTAATTTAAACTGCTTTAAATTATTTTTATTTATTTAGAATATTTTAAACACTTGTTCATTTCAGAAAAGTCTTTGGAAATCTAAATTTAGGGTTAAAATGAATAAAAAGTTGAGTAAAGTTTGGACGAATCGGAGCACTGTGGTGACTTGGAGCAACTTCTCAGAGACCTTCAAAACTTTATCGATCTACAACTTGGACCAATCAGAGTCAGAACGGACACATTAGGACCTTTTTGTTGACCAGGTGAAAACCTGCACAAGTGAAAACGAACGAGCGAACAGAAGAAGAAGAAACTAATTTGTTGTTTTAGTCGGGTTCTGACTCGGGCGGACCTCGCAGTCGGCCCGCCCTCTGGATGGCCTGGTTCACGGACTTCAGCCGGACCAGAAGGGCGTTGTGGTTGTTGGAGCGGATCTTGTATTCGTTGATGAGGTCCCGGTTCAGATCGTACAGCTCCCGGTACCGCTTCTTCATGGTGGCCCTGCAGAGGACAGCAGAAACGTGTTAGCCGGACCAGAACCCACCTGTTCTCCTACGTGCGGGCTCAACTCACATGTCACACATCAGGCGGGCGTCCTCTGCTTGAACCAACATGTTCCTGATGTAGTTGGAGTGGTCGGCCATTTCTGCAGTTAGTTTCTGATGGACGGAGTGGAAGTCGTCCACCTGCGACGCAGAGATTTACGACTCAACTCAAACGCATCATTGAGGTAAAAACATTGACGCGTTTCGTGAATTAAAACTATTAAATCACAGCTGTCCTTCCACTAGTGTTGAGATCACCAGAAACCTTTAATTTGACTAAATTAACTAGATTAAAATGTTAAAACTAAATTAAAACAGATGACTTCACAGCAGACACTTGAACTGAAGCCAACAGGGAACACTCGGGTTTATTAAAGAGGGGTTCTGCTCAGCTGCAGAAAAGATCTGCTGGCTCTCTTTTTGTGAAGGAATTAGATCTAAATGAGGATAAAATGTTAAAACAAGCTTTATTAAAGCTGGAAGTGACACTGATCTCCTAACTTCCCTTCAGAGAACTAAAACCAGACGCTTATTCTGACTAATGAACATTAATATTTGGCTTTCATTTATTTTTGTGGTGTGAGCAGCTGGCTGTAAAAACCTCGGTGAGGGTGGTGCGGAGCTCCTCGAAGTACGCAGGGAAATCTGCATCTGCTGACAGGTCCTCTATGGCCAGGAAGGAGGCCAGGGACTGGACCAGGTCTCCTGCTAGATCCATATCATCTGTTCTCAGGACAATCTGATGGGACGGATGGAGAGGAAACAAACAGTCGTTTTAAAACTGGAACAACTTAACAGGTTCTTACAGCCTGAAGCTGCTTCAGCTTACTGTTTGTCAGACACCCCCCCCACACACACACACACACACACAAAATTTATCTATTTTTGAAATTTTACAGTAACATAACTGTAAAATGAGGAATGCAATTAAATAGATGACTAATTTAATAAACCGTGACCCAACTTCAGAATGAGCAGAAGATAAGGAATGGATGATTTATGAAAAATCAATTGTACTAGATGATGAAATGAGTGGACATCTTTAAAATATAATCCCTTTGAGTGAAATGAAGTCATTTTAAGGCAGAAATTTATCAGCCAGCAAAATAAAAATGGAACTTTTGGTGTTTGTGTTCTGTGCAAAGTGCAACAACCTGACCTATAATGTTTAAATATCGCCTTTATGAATATAAGAAAGGAAAAACAACTTATCAGTGTTAACTTTTAAGAGTTTTATTACTGTAGTCATACTTTGACACATTATACTAAGAGGGTTGTTTAAAAAATAAAATTTATGGAGGTTATTGTAGCTAAAAACATTTGAATAAAAGCTGCAAAACTGGCAAAAACAGGCAAATCAGACCTACAGATTAGACAGAATCAATAGAAAAACTAAGTTATTTTTCATATTTGAGCATTGCTCAGTTGGAGGAGCTGCCGCCTCTCAGCAAGGTCGCCGGATCAAATCCAAACTAAAACAAGAAGTTTTGAAAAAGTTCTTTGAGAAGTCCTGAAGAATACGCTGCAGTGAGAAAAGTTGCACACTTTGTAAACAAATCATCAAAGTTTTAAATCCATTAAAACATAAACTGGAATTATTTTTCTGTTGTGGACACTCCAGTCCCTCGGACAGAAGCCTCGGGGAAACACTGTTAGTGCTGTGATTAAATCTTTATAACCTGAACCCCACACTCTTTGCTCTTTGACTTGAAAAAGCTCGTCGGATGAGGAGCGAAACGTCTTCTGTTACAAATAAAGACCAGTTGTTTTTGTATTGAACGTTTTTGAATTTGTCATGTCCTGGATGACTGAGAATCTTCACCAGCATTTGATCAATTTATTTGTTTTCTTGGCTGAATAAAATGGAAAAACAAAACGTTTTAATGTTGACAACAAGATCCCTCCAAAGCCACAGTAACGTTGAGTAAAATAGCTTCTACAAAAATAATAAAAATGTAACTGAAGACCAGAGAAAACAGATTTTCTGAGGAAAGCAGTGAACGCTAAAAACTAAAAGCTACAAAGTCAAGCTAAAAGCTAAAAGTAGCACAAAAAAGACAGAGCCAGAAACAGGACAATTTTATGAAGAAATTAAAGAATTTTCATGCATTTCTACCATGAGAATATTTATAAGTATTTTGAAAAGTTTAGTTACGCTCCTGAAAGAGCCGAACGTTTTGATAAATGAACAGCTAAAGAAGTAGTAAAACAAAAAGTAAAACTGACAACGAAGAGTCCCTCTCTTTGAAGGTTGTTGTTTACCTGTCCGTTGGCGGCCATCTTAAAGGATATAAGTCCACTTCCTCTGAGTGAGCTGAAGGTGACGTTTGGACTCTCCACTCCCTCTGGAAGCAGGAAGTTCTGGTTCAGCCACATCACCACCTACAAACACACAGAACCCGGATCATGGAGTGAAGCGGGTTAGGAACGTGTCACTTCGCTCGCCGTGAGGACCCACCCTCTGCGGCCGGTCATTGACGCTGAAGGTAACCCTTCCTGTGGGCAGAGGAGTGGAGGAGTCATCTGTGAGCTCATACATGGAGAAGCGAGGCAGCTGGCGTGTGATTTCAAACACGTGGAACTGCGTGCTGAAGCAGGAGGTGCAGAATAACAGAACACGTCTCAGAAACCATCCTAACATTTGTTTCAACTTGATATTACATATTGATAAAAATAGCCCACCATGTTTTCCCTCCAACGAAGGCTTTGATGTGCAGATCCACCGGGATGTCTTTAGGGGGGACGATGGGGACTCGGACACAGCCCGACAGGTCCTGGACGCTGGGGTGGACAACGTGACTCTCCCCCTCAAATATTCCCTCAGCGAAGATGAGCACCGCACGGATGATGGTTTCTTCAGAGGATTAAAAAAAAAGACTTTCAGGGAAGCATTTACCGGTACTAGCTGGAGGGCATCAGAGCAAAGCACGCTGGGAAACTGTACCGTTGGGTGTTGAAATGCTGAGCTCTACATGAGCCTTCTGGGCTTCTGTAGCAGGTCTGACTGACAACGCAGTCTGCAGCTGCGTGTTGGCCGGGATGACCCCCATCCCACCATTGGACTGAGGAACGCCCTGAAACCAAACACTGGTTCTGTAAACGTTAGCTTCAACAGCAGAGAAACAAACTAGATTTTCTGTGACAACACAGAGCTAAAATTAGCAAAACAGCAGCTAAAAGCTACAATTAGAAAAACAGCAGCTAAAAGCTTCAATTAGAAAAACAGCAGCTAAAACCTACAATTTGAAAAACAGCAGCTAAAAGATCCAATTAAAAACAGTAGCTAAAAGATCCAATGAGAAAAACAGCAGCTAAAAGAAACAATAAAAAACAGCAGTTAAAAGCTACAATTAAAAAAACTGCAGTTAAAAGCTACAATAAAAAACAGCAGTTAAAAGCTACAATTAAAAAAACTGCAGTTAAAAGCTACAATTAGAAAAGCAGCTAAAAGTTACAATTAGCAAAAAAGCAGCTAAATCTCCAATTAAAAAACAGTAACTAAAAGCTACAATTCGAAAAATAAAGTAGCTAAAAGCTACAATTAGAAAATAAATAGTTCAAACCTGCAATTAGAAAAACAGCAGCTAAAATCTACAATTACAAAAACAGCAGCTAAAAGATACAATTAAAAACAGTAGCTAAAAGCTACAATCAGAAAAACAGTAGCTAAAAGCTACAAACAGAAAATAAATACTGGTAGCTCAAACCTACAAATAGAAAAACAGCAGCTAAAACCTACAACTAGAAAAACAGCAGCTAAAACCAAAACAGCAGCTAAAACCTATAATTAGAAAAACAGCAGCTAAAAGATACAATGAGAAAAACAGCAGTTAAAAGCTACAATTAAAAAAACAGCAGCTAAAAGCTATAACTAGAAAAACAGCAGCTATGTTACAATTAGAAAATCAGCAGCTAAAAGCTACAATTGGAAAAACATTAGCTAAAGGCTAAAATTAGTGGCTAATCTTGTGCATCGTTGAGATCTCTCACTCGATGTGTTTTCCCTCTGAATTCGTGTTGAAGATGACTCTCAGCTACTACCAGGTCAAATTTCAGCTCAAAATCTGTGAACCTTGACAGATTCAGTCGTTTTTGTGTTTGCTAAGGTTGATTAGCTGTGACGACCATCTTGAATTGGGCTGAGTCTAAAAGATGAACAGCTGTAGATGATTTATTTTCTTACTCGTTCAGTTATTAACGAGATATTTTGCTAACTGTAAAGACAAACAAATACTTATTGCTCGGCTTTTCCCTCCAACAGAGAAAAGAGGAAAAGACTTCTGAGAAAGAAAAAAAAATTGTGAAAAATGAGAAGCTTGTTAGAGCTTTTCACAGCATCTTTGCACAACCTGACCACATGATTTCAGGTTTAATTTAGTATTTTCTACATTAAATCACTTTATTCTCTTTTATAAAGCAAATATGTTACTAAAAATGTTTTACAATATAAAGATTTAAAAATATTTAAGTTCCGACTTGTGTTTAAAAGATTTGTGAAGCCATTACTGTATATGTAAAAGGAAAAATAAGTTAAAGATTAATCCACAAGTGGAACTTTTTGAAGCTGAACAAAGTTTCTCTGTAACCTCAGACGTCTTGTGTTTGACACTAAATGTCAGAATTCATCGGTGACTCTGGCAGAATAAATCTGTTCACCTTTGCGTTCTCTTCATAGTTCCGAAGCTCGAGCAACAGGTTCTGTCGGCGTTGGCTGAGCTCTCGGACCAGGTCCTGCTCGGCGCTGGAGTCCATCAGATTCCCCTTCAGGTCCTTGCTGGCAGGCAGGTAACCTCGTACTGTAAGACACAGGTGTTGTTGTTTGTTGAGGCTTTTTGAGCGAGCGTCCACAGGTAAAGCTGTAGGTGAACAGAACCCACCCTCCCCCTCTGTGGAGGCACAGATGAGCTGTTTCTGCCCGTCCAACCTGTAGTCTCCCTCCACCACGCCGGCTACAGAGGAGGAGAAGTTGTCTTTGAAGATGACCTCACCGGTGCGGTCGCTTCGTGCGTCGATCTGAAAGAAGCAGCGTAAAGCTGTCAAACGTTCCGATGCGTTTTGAATTAAGAAGCCCGTAGAGACGAGCGCGGACCTTCCCGTTGGACCAGCCGGTGATGAGCTCCGCCACTCCGTCAGCGTTCAGGTCAAAGGCGTGGATGCTCATGGCGTGGTTCTTAGACTGAAAACATCAGAACAGCTTTCTGTGAAGTGATTAATCAAAACTGCAAAAACATTAAGCAAGTGAACAGATTCCAGATGATTAATAAATTTATGGCACCTTGATTCTCCAGTATCGAGCGGTACGGTCGTAGACTCCAACCGTACCGTTAGCCAGAGCGTAGCCAAACCTGCTGCCGTGCATGTGACACAACGACGTCACGGTCTGAGGAGAGACGGAACAAAAACTCATTTAGACCTGGATTTGTGCCGCACGCAACAGGAATCAGCAGCTTGACTCCTCTACCAGGAAATGACTACAGTAGCATCTGATCTGTGTACAAAATAATGTCATATTTATTCTTTATAAAACATCAAACTGCTTTCTGACCTCATCGCAAAACTCTCTGATTACCTCGTTTTCAGTCATCTCTGACACCAGCTCATCTTCTCTGAAGACCCTGATGTCAAAGTCCTCGGATCCCACCAGCAGCTGCCAAAACCAACAACGAATTAGGAGTTGTGTGTGTGTGTGTGTGTGTGTGTGTGTGTGTGTGTTGGGGGGGGGGGGGGGGGGGGGCCCGCCAAATTTTT
>JARVLU010000002.1:8128982-8142283 GCA_031762415.1 Simpsonichthys santanae | reverse complement strand
CATCACACAGGTAAACAGCAGCTCTATAACATCTTGTGGTGACATCACACAGGTAAACAGCAGCTCTATGACACGTGAATTTCCTCACCTTGTTGTAATACTGTAATCTGGGGCTGGGAGCTGCCTCCTCATCCTCACAGGCTGTCAGCTTCATCAAAAACTCCTCCCTTTCAACCTCCGACGCCGCCTGCTGGAAACACTGCAGAGCCTGGGGCAGGCAACAGGAAGTGATGTCACAATGAGTCCGGTGAGGCTTTATGCAGGTGAGGTGTGCAGCGTAACAGTCACATACCTTCTGACTCTCACCGTTGGCCAGGTAACACTGAGCCAACAGGAAGCGACACGAGCCAATGTTCACCTGACACCACGGGTCAATCAGACGCACGTACTCCTACACAGGCAAGACACACACACCTGAGTCCAAACCAACCTCAGTGTGCAGAGGACCACAGAAACAATGTCTGAAACCCATTTCCTGTTGTAACCTTTGAGCTATGATTTAAAGTCACGACGCAGGAAACACAAACCACTGTCCTTATGTATTAATATATTATGTGCTTTTATTGTGAAAGACCCAGGTGTGTAAATGACTCACCTGCAGCTGGTTGAACTGACAGTTGGCCATCAGACATTCTGGGAACTGGAAACCAGGGTTACTGGGCCAGCTGAGACGCACCGGTCAAGGCAAACATATAAAGAGCACAGTGGAACAAGAACCTGCAGGACTAGAACAGATCGGACCAAAACCTGACCTTCTCAGGTCCAACCTGTCCAGATAATAAGAGCAGGTGACCCCGCAGCTCCAACCTCCACCTTCAGGTTTAGGGGGTCTGTAATGAAGGATACAGCAGCTGAGCGAGCAGCTGGACCACGGTGGAGATCAACTGAGTCCAAAGGAGCAGAGAGTCGTACTGCTGCTGAGAAAACATCTGGGAGATGATAATCTTTCGGCCAACGGTCTGATAGAAGAGCTCCACCACCGTCTGAGGGTTCAGGGCTGCAGGAACAGGAAGTTCACAATCAGAATCAGAGATGGACTCATTCTGAAACACATTAAAACTCCAGCCTCCTCTGCTGCCCATAACGTTTACGAGAGACGTTTGACATATCAAAGATGAGGCTCTTTCACAAAACACCTCAGGATGGGACTCCAAAACGTTCTGGTCGCCTCGGTGTGACGAAGTAGCCAGACCCCAACCCTCCAACGTGCCTTTGAGTTGTGAAGTGAGTTAGTAATAGAGCCTCAACAACAGTCGAAACTGTGAGCCAGTGGCACGGCTCAGTGATATCTAGTCTGTGCTCGCAGGATAAATCAAATAAAAACTACTCTAATGCCAAGGGACGATGACGCACAGCAACTCCGTATGCAGTTTTTAAAAAATATAGTTAACCCCAAAGAATCAGTAGTTGTTTCCTCACGTTTTTAAAATGACACGAGGCAGACGACCGTCACACGTTTATAATTTCAAGCAAGCTCCAAGAAAAGGCGCATAGCTGAACGGCACAACTAATCACCAATTCACCTAAAGGAGACAACTCCTCCTCCAGCTTCCCTGCTCAGCAAACTCACCCTGGAAGCTGCGAACGGCGCCACCTCTCTGTCAAGGTTCCCAGCATTTCATGAAAACAAAAATTCCCTGACATTTCCCCCAGAAATCAAACCATCATCTCCATTTTCAAAACCTGCATCAAAACTCTCCTCCTTTAACGGACATATTCACTTTAACTTAAACATTACCTGAATTTAACTTGTACTGTATTATGTATTTTCAATTGTTATTTTTCCATTTGCTTCTTTGTTTTTTAATGCATTCCATATTGTATTTCACTGTACGCAAAGTGTCCTTGAGTAGCATGAAAGGTGCCTTCAAATTAAATGTATTGTTTGTACTGTACTTTCCACTGTACACGTCGCACCGCCGTATAAGTCTCATCAGTAAATGAGTAAATGAGTCCTCGAGGCTCAATGGAATTAACCTGCCTAAATAAAGGTTGAATGAATGAATGAATCAGTCCAAAAATGTCTAATAAAAACACAAATAAGTCGCTTTGCCGTATAAGTCACATCTATTATGCATCATCAACGTTGATGCATCGTGTTTTTTATGTGTCACCACTGACCACCAGGAAACATGGACCAGTGTTGTTCCAAAAACAAGACTGGCTGCCAAACTTAATTTGTGTCAAAAGTACAAACTTTAAATGATAAATAAGTTTTTTCAGTTGTGTTGATAGGCCAAGTAAAACTAGAGTTATGATCACGCCACATCTTATTTTGAAAATCACTGTCATATCTGGTTTGTTGGAGCGAGAAGCTGCGGCAAAACACCTAAAAAAAATGCACCCGTTAGACGATCCCGTGGATTAAAGCAGAAAATCTTATGACTGAAGTATTTCTACACGTAGTTTACCCAATTGACCCCCGACCGGAGACTGGACCGCAACAAAACATCGTTTTTACAAATACTGTAAATCAGTCGCAGACACAGAACTTTAATCCGTGCGATGATACGGTCAGTCTCTCTGCTGCAGCAAATTGTCAACACCAACCTTTCATGATCCAGTAACGTCCTGTCACTCACCCTTTGATCGTGGTGACAAAATATTTTCTAAACTTGTGAGTTTCAAGAAACTAAAGTCAAACGTTTTCATTCGGCCCACTTCTTTAAAATCTGTGAATTATGCTTTAACTCCAAGTGGGACTCACCTGATCTACCTGAAGTGATGCTCGGCGTGTCCGACAGCTCCAACGCCGTGAGGTGCTGCAGGTTCACGTCACTGAAATGACACAGGTGAAGCTGCTCACACACAGGTGAACAGAGAACACACCGCAGGGTGCCTGCGGCCACCTGTAGGTTCACCTGTACTCACATGGTGTCCATGGGGACAGAGGAGGCGAGGCTCTGACTGACTTGTCTGAGGAGGTGATAGGAGGAGAGGAGGTGGGAGGTCCGAGGGATCAGATCCTGCCTCACCTGCAGCAGCTGGGCCCCCCCACCCAGAAACACCTGGACAGAAACACATATACGATGAGCACTGAGACCTGCAGAGGAAAGTGTGTGGTGACCTGTTCACACCTCCTCCACAGGTCAGAGACCATCTTTCACTTTACATCAGAACGACGTTCAAACACAGACTCAGAACCAGCAGGATGGACACAAACGTACGTGTGTGTGTGCGTGTGCATGTGTGTGTACATACATTGTTTCCAAAGTGCAGGTAGAGTTTCTGCAGTATGAGCAGGTCTCTGCAGAACCGGGCTCGGGTCATGGCCATGTGGCAGACGGCCTGACAGACGACAGAGACAGCACAGTTGCTGCTGTACAGCTGGGACAGACTCATCCTCACGGACAGGTCTGCGGCCACGGGCCCATCTCCGCCCAGGTCCGAATCCGTCTCCAGGTCCATCTCCCTCAGCAGAACCATTATGGCGGCGGTTGGGTTTCGGACGCCCTGCAGTTTGTTCTGGATGTCCACAATCACGTTATCGCTGCAGGAAACAGGAAGCCACGTGTCAGGAGGTTTCTTCTACTCTAGACTCAATTCTGAGGGTTCTGGGATCGACGGCGGAGCGGTTCCAGGTAAAACCAGTCAGGTGACCTACTTATTGCACAGCATGTTCTCCAGGACGAGCTCAGCGGCTCTCCCAGGAGGTTGAAGATATTCCAGAGCTTTCTCCATCTCGTACGCCATCTCCACAGAAATGGTGTCGCTGATGAGGCGCAGGCTCCGAACGAGCTGCAGGACGTCTCTGGCCACGTCCGGGTCTGAGGACGATGAAAAGCACCAGTGGTTGAACAAGCAGAAGCCCCGCCCACTGCAGAGGCTGTGAACGTATGGAGGCGTTTGGCGTTACCGTCAGCAACAGGCATATCCTCCTCAAAGAACAGGTACTCGTCGCTGGACAGGTACAGATGATCTACGGCGAAACACGGCAGCAGGAACGAGACGAAACCCTGAAACACAGAGACAGACCAGTGGGAGGAAAACCTGCCGGGGCGGAAAGTCGTCGGTGCAAGCTCCGCTCGCTTCACTCACCTTGCGGAGCAGACAGACCATGCCGGTGTAGTGACTGACGGTCAAACCGAGAGGAGACGACTCCACCTCCTGGTACTGCAGACAGCAGGAATAGAACCGGGACCAGAACTCCACCTGCAGCTGACGGTACTCCTCCTGAGAAAACTCGAACTCTGTGACGCTGCTCTGCAGCTGCAGGATGACGGCAGGACAGGTGAGAGGTCGGGGCAGGACAGGTGAGAGGTCGAGGCAGGACAGGTGAGAGGTCGAGGCAGGACAGGTGAGAGGTCGGGGCAGGACAGGTGAGAGGTCGGGGCAGGACAGGTGAGAGGTCGGGGCAGGACAGGTGAGAGTTCGAGGCAGGACAAGTGAGAGTTCGAGGCAGGACAAGTGAGAGGTCGGGGCAGGACAAGTGAGAGTTCGAGGCAGGACAAGTGAGAGGTCGAGGCAGGACAAGTGAGAGGTCGGGGCAGGACAGGTGAGAGGACAAGACGGGGCAGGACAGATGAGAGGACAAGACGGGGCAGGACAGGTGAGAGGTCGAGGCAGGACAGGTGAGAGGACAAGACGGGGCAGGACAGGTGAGAGGACAAGACGGGGCAGGACAGGTGAGAGGACAAGACGGGGCAGGTGAGGACAGGACAGTATTTTAGATGTTTGTCTTAAGAAGCTGGCAGTTAATGAGAGAGGAGAACCTTCCTGACAGAAGAAAGGGATTGTGGGAAATGCAAACATTACCTCACTCTCCACAGCCACCGTCACCTCCTTCTTCAGGTTCTCCCAGGACAGATCTGAGACCTTCTCAGAACCACGACGAAAGATCTGAGGACAGACCACAGAACCTTAAAGCCTCAGGATCACGCACCTGGAGCAGCACTTATCAGACAGCTGGACTCACCTGCAGAGCTTTAACGATGGCTGAAACTGTGAACCTCAGAGGAGAGAACAGAACCTCCAGGTAGGTCTCCTAAAACAACAAGATAGACCCAAACCGGGCCATAAGAACCGGCCTTTCAATCGGACTGAATTCTGGTGAAACCAGTGATCTGTGACGGCTCGTACCCGGGGGTCCAGGTCCACTCCTACAGGGACTTCTTCTTCTGGTGGAGGCTGCACAAACACTTGGTTCCACTGGCCCGTCGTGTTGCTGTAGACAGACAATCTGAGTTTGGATCAGAACTTCTGGGTGAAAACCATCCGTGAACAGAACTTACAGTTCAAAGTTGATGTATTTGACCAGGGTGTTGTTGGACTCGTCCACCCACAGGGCCCAGACATCGGACGGGGTCAGCGTGAAGTCCACCAGAGTCTCCTGTCCACAGAACCACTTCAGTTTCACCCAGGACCTCAGCGGGTCACAGATGAACAGAACCCAACAATAGAACCAAACCCACAACACAAATCCAGGGAACCTAACAATTAAATCATCCAAGAGAACCCAGCAACAACAGAACAATCCAACAGAACCCCCAAACTATCAGGATTTTACTGGTATGTTCTTTCAGACTGTGGTTCTGAGCCCACAGGTCGCTGACCTATTTGGACCTGTGGTTCTGAGCCCACACGGCTGTGAGATGGGTCTTACGTGCGTGCTGAACAATGAGGAGATGTGCTCGAGGCTGTAGTGGTTGTTGTCGGTTCCGACCAGCTGCAGAACGATGAACTGTCCCCTCTGAGGGACCGCCAGGTAAACGCACAGGCAGAGCCCGGTTCTAGACGAGAAGGCCAGTTTAAGGCGGTGACCCTGACCCGACAGACGCCTCACGCCTTTACACACAGGCATGTACTTCAACATGTCCGCCTCCAGGAGACATGTCTGATCCTGAGGACGCAGAAGAACAAGGTCCAAAAGCGTTCCGTTAGAACCTTCTATTTAAAGCCTGCACGATGTCGGACAGTAAAACTGAAAACCCGGTCCGTTTTCCTTTGTGAACCCAGTTCTGCTCTGGTTTTGAGCGGCACAGAACACGTTCTGATGGTTTTGTTCTGGTTCCGTTACCGACCAGTCAACCGTGAAATCAAGAGACTCACCGTGAGCGACCACATGCGCAGCTTGTGGTCCTGACCCAGAGCGAAGATGAAGGCGTCTTCTTCCAGCTCTCGGACCGCCAGACTCAGAACCAGGTCCGCCGGGTTCTGCTCACCCCGGATGGCTGTGGGCATCCAGCCGGAGAGCCTGCTAATCACAGAGCTCCTCTTCAGCTCCACCACAGACACGCCCACAGCTTCAACGTGCGCGCGCACAGCCAGGTCGCCCCGAGCGTCATGAGGCGGCAGCGTCACCACCGTGACGCCCCCTGCAGGAGAAGCCAGAGCGAAGTGGGCGTCGCCGTGGAAACTGATCCACGCCGCCGAGGCGCCGGGACTGGCCGTGTGGCCCGCCCAGCCAGGGATGACGGAGCAGTGCGCCGGGTCCTGCAGGTCCAGCTTCATCACGTCTGTGAAGATGGACTGCATGTGGCGTTCTGTCACCAGCTCCTGTCGTGCACAACACGTCAGAAGAGAAACACGTCAATGTCAGTTTAACTCTTATAGCACATTTAAAACAACAACGTTGACCAAAGTGCTTCACAAATAGGAAATCAGCAATAAAATTTAAAAAATAAATACATTAAAAACCACAAGTATAATAAAAAAGGCCAAGAACAACCTAACAAGAAGTTTTCAGGCAGGATTTAAAGGAGAGGCTGAGATGGTGCAGACCAGGAGTATTTAATTAAAACTCACTGACGTCCAGTTACTAAAATGTTCCTCTAGTAAAAGCTCCAAACAAAAGTCCAACTTCTGTATTTTATGGTTTTACCTACCCATATTCACATTTTCACTGTAAACAAACTGCACTTTATAGTAAACAACTAGCTCTTTATCATATTTAAAAGTTGTCCCAGACAAATAAATATAGGGGATTTATTTCAGATTAAAACAGAAAACTCAGAATAAAATACATCTTCAATGTGCAAACAGAACCTGATAAGCATTTTCCTCTTACATTGAAGACAACATCTTTATTTAAATTTAAAAAAGTGGCTCTTTTAGTATAAAAAAGTGTAAACAGAGCAACTAAACATTTTTTTTTTTTTTTTTTTTTTTTTTGCTTAGAGGCACCAACCCATAAAAATTCAGGTTTTCAAGTCACTTCGGAAAACTAGAAATTAAAATGTCTTTTTTAGGAAATAAACTGAAAACAGAGCATTTACCAGTAACATCTTTTCTCTTTTGATTATTTATTTTACTTTTCTTAATGAGAGAAATGGACATGGGACATTGTCCTGCCAGTAAATTAAATCTTGGTGGTTAGAATGGAATCAGCCACTCCCATGCAGCTTTACCAGTAACATCTGTGGTCATCGATGACTCTGAACAGATGCAGCTGTGCCAGAACATCATCTGCTGATATTTCTCATGTTCTGCTTGCTGTTGAAGTGACATCAGGAATTTTTTGTTTTCCATCAAAAGTCTCAGCAACAGCATTTAAGCACTCCTCCAGGACTGTTTTTTTTATTTATTTTTATGTTGCCCCAAAATCCACGACACCGTGCGTGAAAGCATTTGTGATGGATCTGTCATACGGGGCTTGCAGTTCGGTTCATTTACTGCTCGGACGTCATCAGATAACGCTGCTCAAAAGAGATGAAGAGCGCTTCACGTTGCCGCTTTTAATTAATGCGACCGTTTCGGAGCATTTGAGGCAAACTGCTGGATGAATGAACATAAATTTATCCGTCCATTCATCTCTAAAACAGCGGTTTTCAGCATCAGCGTTGCTTATTTTGGAGCACGACATGCTGTCTCTTCCTCTCTGTTCCTTCTCGATTCTGCTGGCAAGAGCTCGCTGCACCGGACGTGCAGGAAAAAACAAAAGATTTGATTGGCTCATTAACTGAGTGACGTTATTACCGTAACACCTGAAGTAGAGTGAACCTCCAAAACACACGTCGCGTGTCTCTGCACCCAAGATGTGCATCGCTGGAAAAATGCTCCATGAAAATCATCTATTCTCCTGAATTTATTGGGCACGGGTGCGACCGATACAGTTACTGTACTGTTTGGGTGTGAACGTGCCAAATTGTATTTATGAGGGAGAAAATGTATCGACACGTTTGTGGGTTTTGTTGGATGGAAATAGTTTGTTTTCTTTGCTTTGCATTGTTTTTTGGTTTGTTATCAACTAACATGGATCAACCAAGGAAGAGGAAGTTTTCTCCAGTGTGGGATCATTTTAATCTTATCACGGAGAATAAGGTAAATATTATTCCGTTCTTGTTTCCATCATTGATCATTTTTCTTTTGGGTTATTCTAATTTCTTTCATGGATTTCATTTCTTTACATGGATTAACTTTTATTTCTGTTGTAGGTGAAATGTTTGATTTGCTCCCAGGTGCTGTCTTATCAAGGTACAAAGATAAATCTCCGAGGCAAACACACCGTGATCACAGGATTTGCTACAATACTGGAAAACGCAAATATTAAATTACCCTACGTTGTACAAACTTAAAATTAAATTTCTATGTACACCGTCATCATCAGTGCTCTGTGAAAGGGATGCTCTGAAAAGCAGGAGAAATGGTTTGTAAACGATGCAATCGCCTCGACCCAAAGACGTTACAGCAGCTGATGCTTCTAAATAAAAACGTGTGAATGAACCTAGTTCAGTCTGTTTCCAGACTTTTTTTGTTTGTTCTGTGCTCCTACGTTTGAAATGCTTTTTGATTCTTAAGTATTATCATTAGTGTTTCGTACATTTCCATTAATTTTACTCCAATTGTTGTTGTTGTTCAGCACTTTGATAACAGTTTCTGTTTTAAATGTGCTCTACAAATAAAGTTGACTTGACTTTATTGAATTGAATTTGCCTGCAATGACTTTTTAAATCCAGCAGATGTCGCCATTAAGTGACACAGAAACAACACAGTTTGGGAAATGTGCCATTCACCCAATGAGGCCTCATCTGCCCATCAATACCATACAGAACCATCGCTCGGTCCGGATCCGGGCCAAGGTCCGCCTATTAGTGACCTCTGGTGTAGAAGTAGGGCAGCCGACTTGGGACCAGAAAGTTGCAGGTTCAACTCCCCACCATGCCCGCATGTCTTGGTGTCCTTGAGCAAGACACCTAATCCCCAAATGCTCTCTGGGCACTTACAAAGCTGCCCGCTGCTCCACCTGGGTGTATCTCACGTGTGATGGATTAAAAGCAGAGAACTAATTTCGTCATAAACATACGACACAAAAAAAGACTGAATATAGAATGATCTGGGGTCCAATCTCCTCTACGCTTTACTTTAACCCTCCAAGTTATCGTGCGCTCAACATAGACGTGTGGTATTTCCAATTCGCCTCTTCGCTCCACCACAGCAGACAACCAAATGACAGCTCATTTTTTATTTTTATAAAATAAGCAGTTTTTACTTTTAGCCTTTAATAAATAAACAGAACAGCTAACTGATGAATTTTTTTTATCCATAATTTTTATAGAATGAACCGTTTATTTTAGTTCCTAGTGACTAAGCTAACACACAACAAACGATTCACTTTTTATCCTTAATCTTTATATAACGTGATAAATTTTTACTTCTAGCTCCTGATAAACTAAATGTCAGCAGACTGCAGGCGGTACAAGTCTGTAAACAGAAACACTGAACGTCATTCAGGTTGAAACGTTCTGACGGAGGGCGACTCACGCTGCGGTACATGCGCGCCGGGTGTGGCAGCACCAGCCTGTGGACGCTCTGATCGGTGCAGATGAGGATGATGACATTGTTCAGGGTCTCCTGGATGCTGACTCCTCCAGGCAGAGCGCTGCAGCGGCTGAACTTTAGCCTGACGGAGTTGTTCAGGAGGTTGGTGTCTAGAGACTGCTCCACCAGCTGCACAGAGTCACCCGATGTCGACCTGCAAACGCACATTGGGCTCCGATTCAAAACGGTCCAAATGCGACCCGCCTGACGGACTCAGAGGATGTTACGTGGCTGCAGACTCACCAGTGGATGAACCGGTTGCTGGTAACGGACAGCAGCTTGCCGCTCTCCTCATAGTGAAATGCTCCAGCGCTGTCTGCGTACTTCAGCCCACCTGGAGGAGCACTCACACCTGCAGACAGGAAGTACAGATTTATTCATGACACAGAGTCTAGCTCTGACGCCGCGGCCGTTATTGAACCTGACAGGAGAAAACTGGGAACTGAAAGCAGACAATGTGATGGAGGGTCAGAGTTCATCTCAACCAAATCAAACCTATTTTTGTTATTACAGACGGGCTTAGTTTCCTTCATGTGCCAGGAAAGAAAAAGCTTTCTGGACTCCAGAGATGTTTCAGCTGAAGCAGCAGCTTCAAACTTCAACATCTTTGGTTTTAAAACAGACATTTCAGCTGCATATAAAAGAAAATGCTGCACAGACGGTACTAAAAAAAGTGTGGATATGTTTAATCAACAGTCAGAAATTAAGCATTGCCATTAAATTATCTTAAACAGGTGCTTTAATTTACTTTAGTTGATTGCAAGAGGACAAACTGAATGCCCATCTCATCACTCTCGCTCCACTCCTCATCAGTGTTGCCAGGTGAGAAATGTAGGATTATCGTACTAGAGACATACAGTAAAATTATCTTATTTTTGTCCTTTTTCGGGATTATTGATTGTACAGATGGGCAAAATTGTCGTACAAATACGATAATTATCGTACACCTGGCAACACTGCAATCATCTTTCTTCACATACACACCTGGACCACTTCCTTTTTGTCTGAGTCTCTTTTTCCCGTCCTCCTAACTCCAGTAATGTTGAGGTCATTCCAGTTTGATGGAGGTTTTCTTAACTTGTTGGTGTTTCATAACGTACTGTGTTGTGAAACTGACTGCACTGTGTTTGAACCTGACTTGAATTATTTCTTTCATTGAGACAACTTTCGCTGTGAACTGAAGCTATATAAACAAACTGAACTGAGACGCCGTCATTTAGAAGACAACAGGAGTCAGGTTGAAGCCCTTTTAAAAACTCTAAGTGCGTTATACTGACCGGCAGTTACAGCCAGAAAGTTGTTAGACCATTTTTAAACGAAATCTGGTGCGTCCGATAATGGAATCACAAGCCAGTAACCCAATTATTACCGTTTTAACGCCTGCCAGGTCACGCGGACTAGAGACAGCGCACCATACTCTCACCTGCACAGGTGCAGATGCTGTGGGACGTTCAAACCATCAACGAAAACAAGCGTGAGCACGCACGACAACAGCTAAATGACCGGCTAGCTGTTGTTAGCGTGAACACGAGGAGTCCTGGACCGGTAGCGGAACTGTAACTTTAAAGTAACGTAAGGTTTCGGCTAGATCTGGTTTCGCGCTCACCTGGGTTTACAGTGATCTCTCGGAACCGCCGCTCCGCTTCCCGCTCGAACCCGCAGAACTCCACGAAGCTCCGCTCCAACACCGCCGCCATCTTCTCCTCACCACCGCGAAGCTGCGCGCGCTGCGCTTTCAAACCGACTCCACTGCGCAGCCCTGCCTGACTTACGCCGTTTACGTAAACAACGCCGCCATAATGGGGAGGTCATAAGTGTAATCTTTGTACAGTACTGGGGTATTTTACGTTACTGTGTTATGGGGTGCCGTTTGTAAAGTTGCACAGTCAAAAATTATCATCAACATTTTGGTTTATTTAGCTTTTAATAAGAAAAAAATAGGAGTTCTTTTTTTTCTTCAAGTTATATTTTCACCGTTATTCATACATTTATAAATGTCATAGTTCCCATTATTTAATTTACAAGTTAAATATTTAGTTCACAAACTAAACATTTAGGTGTAAATTAAATGTTTAATTTACACCTAAATGTTTACTAACTAAATATTTAATTTATACCTAAATATTTAGATAGTAAATTAAATATGTAATATGCTAAATAAATATTTAGCTCGGACCTAAATATATATTTTACAACATAAACATTTAATCCTCCAGATATGAGCACATCACCCCTGCTTTATTTTCTCTCCACTGGCTTCCAGTCGATTTTAGAATTAAATTTAAAATTTTATAATTCACTTTTAAAGCTCTCAGTGGTCTTGCCCCACTATTTGACTGATCTTGTAGCTGTCTGTGAATATAGGAGAACACTGAGATCATCGAATACATTTCTACTCTCTGTCCCAAAGTCCAACCACAAACGATGGGGTGACCGGGCCTTTTCTGTCGTTGCACCCAGACTCTGGAACCAGCTACCTCAGGACTTGCGCTCCATCGCTGATATGGAGCATTTAAAATCTAATCTTGAAACCTTTTTATTCAGGCAGGCTTTTAATACCTAGTAGTTCTTTGCCAATCTTGTTATGTTTTAATTGTTTTTAATTTTTAATTGTTTTTAATTTTCAACTGCCTGTTCTTTTAATTCTTAATTGTTTGTTTTTACTTCTGTATTTTTCAGCACTTTGTGCACCTTTTGGCTGCTGGAAAGGGCTCTATAAATAAAGTTTGTTTGTTTGATTGATTGATTAATTTCCAAAATATATATTTAATTTGCTAACTAAATATTTACCTCAGAGCTAAATATTTAACTTGCTAGTTAATTATTTAAATTGTTAGCTAAATATTTAACTTGCAGAGCTAAATTCCTTGCCAGAAAAAGGAAGTGTACTGTCAAAATAAAAGCCGAACCCATGTACGAGGCGGGTCCAATGTTATCTGTGGACGGCTTAATAAGTTTTGTCTATGGATGATTTTGCTAGTTATAAGATTTTTCAACCGGGCAGTTGATTTGGTAAAGTTTTCACTTAATCCACCAAATCAGGAAACGTGAAGGAGCAGACGAACTCTATTGTTCCATCTCAAACTTGTCCTAAATGCCAATAAAACCAAAGGGATGCTTTTTTCAAACAGGAAGTTGGTCCCAGCAGTTCTTCCTCTGACTTTATCCTCAAATGGTGTCCCTATTGAGTTTGTTGATCCCTACAAATATGGGTATCTTGGTTGACTCGCATCGTTCTTTTAAGCTTCACGTGGAAAACCTAGCAAGGAAACTAAAAGTTAAACTGGGTTTTTTTTTCAGAAATAGATCCTGTTTAACTCTGAATGCTAGGAAACACCTTGTGACTGGGAATTTCCTTCCCCCCATTGACTATGGTGCCATTACTGTATTTATGAACACTCCTACAAGATACAAGATCTTCATACACTCCCGCTTTTGACACCATCAACCATGAGATCCTCATTGCTTGGTTGGAGCAGTGGGTGGGCATCACAGGGTCAGCCCTCAGTTGGTTCAGATCCTACCTCGCTGACAGATCCTTTTGT
>JARVLU010000002.1:8113406-8127897 GCA_031762415.1 Simpsonichthys santanae | reverse complement strand
TTGGGTTCCTTTACCCCCCCCCCCCCCCCCCCCCAAAAGCATATGTCTTCTCAGTCCAAAATGTGAACAGTTTGGTCCTCAAAATGTTGTCAGGATTTACTTTTTCTGAAAACAGCAAGCGTTTGAAGATTTGTTGAGTCTTTACTGCAAATCAGATAAAAATTCTTGATCTTCATAGCCGAAATCTTAACTCACATATGAAAATTTATTGTAAACTTTTCTCATCTTTGTTCCATGAACACACATTTCGATTCAGTTTCGATTTCATAGGCTGCCTGTAACTTCCTGTCTATGATGATCAAGATGGATGTAACTTCTTGTGATTGAGGTTGATGATGTGGCGGTGTGCTCAGTGAGGAGGCGGAGCTCTCTGCAGTGAGTATCAATAGAAGCGAACCTTTATTGTGTTGTCTTACAGCAGCACAGTGACTCGTACAAAAAGATAAATGGAATGTTGTTCAGTAATACTGACGTGTACCATATAAGGGAAACAGTCTGTGACATCATCACCATCAGAGGTATTACATAGTACCAGTTCACCTGCACAGGTGAGACCACAGGAAGTCACTTCTCCTGTCTGACTGGAGTCCATGCACGGCTCCGTGCTCATCACGCCGCGCTCTTGCTCGGCAGCTCCGTACTGTTGTGTCTAGTCTTGCGCGACGTTCCGTCGTCACGCGGCCGCGCTTTCTGCAGGTTGGACATAGCGGCGGTGCGCTCAATGTCAATAAGGGCATACGGCTCTGTGCGCCGCGTGGGCGTGGTCGGAGGCAGCGGGGATGTTGGGGTGCGAGGCGTGTGGGGGTTGCTACCGTCCGATGCACCTTTGTTCCCGCTGCTTCTGTCCATCTCCACCTCGATGTAGTTGAGGATTTTGGGCGGCTCTGCGCTGCCCAGTAGGGGCGGCCGGCGAAAGTCAAAGTTAAAGATTGTGGGACCATCGGTACGGCGACGGGCCGTGTCTGGCCGGTGCGCGCTCAGAGGCGCAGTGACGTTCTCCGTGTTGACGTAGTTGTGTGAGGGCTCACATTGCCCGGGGCTCAACGGGTGGGAGTAAGACTGGTGCAGCAAAGTGTAGGGGGTGTGGATGTCAAAGCCGTTGAGCGATGGCGTCTTCAAGCCGTCCTCGGTGCTCTCTTCCTCCTCGCCGCTCGGTTTTCTGGCCTCCCACACCGGCGGAAGCACCGGCAGGTTTTCGTAGTCCAGCAAGGCGGTGCGCCGCTGGGCCGAGTTGTTGACATTCTGTACGTCGGGAGTGAGGGGCGGCGGGCGGTTGCGACGAGAAGCCGTGGATGGGTTGGAGGAGGAGTCATTGGAGTGTGTGGTTGGTGCCTCGGCCTCAGTGGGGGTCTGGGCAGGGCCGTCAGTCTCTTGGGGCTCAGTGGCCTCCTGCAGCTCCTGCTGCCTCCTCTTCTCCATCTGCTGCTTCTGAACCGGAGTCGGGCCCAGCACAAAGCGCACGCCTTGAAGCTCCAGGAGCACCTGGGGCTCCGGCTGAGTGGGCGGTGCTGGAGGCTCCACCCGAGCCCTGGGAGGTGGTGGAGGGGTGGGCGGGCCCTGGGCCTGCGGTGAGGCGGGGCTCTCCAAGGGAGTGGTGACTGTGAGTGGGCTGGGCTGGTCCTCCAGAAGCCCTGTGGTGTTCACGTAGGTGTGCACCTGATACACAGAGTGTCATACGAGTCAGGGGACCAGACAGAACATTGTCTCACAGGTCAGGTGAACATCAGATGATGTGAAGTGATCTTACCGCCTCTTCTGTCACAAGCAGTGGGTGTGTAGACTCCTCCCCCACAGACGGCAGGCGAGTGCTGGCCACAGACGGGTGACGGGTGGACGGGTGAGATGGCGCCTCACCCACTGAAGGCAGTCGACTCACCCCGTTAGGCACGGTGGGTACAGAGTATCCCAGAGCTGCAGACACATATACACACCTGAGTGACATCATCATTATGTGACCTCCACAGCAGGAACAAACAGCAGATGACCTATCCCAGGTCACATGACCCTCAGCTCGCTCAGAGTCAGGAGGGGGACCAGCGGCGTCCCCTGCTGGAGCTGATGTTTACAGTGAAGGTTTGTGGTGCAGCAGGTTCATAATCAGGAGCTGCATCACAAACTGGAGGAGGTGAACTCCACCTGAACCCAGCTGTTTTATTCTATTATATTTAAGTTGAGTAAGGCTGCACAGATCCACTTTTTTTTTTAACTTCCGATCCAATCCCAATACCTAAATCTGGATATCGACAGATACAGATACTTTCCCAATATCATCATTATTGATTTTATATGAGGCTGTTATAATGTCCTCTCAAGTACAATTTGTACAAATATAGGTATGCATGTCCAAAAAGGCAACTTGAGGTAAGTTTTATTAATGTTGGAAAAGTTTTAAAGTTAGAATTAAATTCTACTAACACAAAACTTTTTTATGTAGCTGTTTTTGTTTAGTTTTATAAATATATATATAATTTTTCTTGAAATTTTCAATTCATATGCCTTTTTATGACTGTCTACTGTTGTACTGATACATTTCTCCTGGAGGGTAAACTATATCTTGGCTGCAAGTATCAAGCTGCAAAATCCTTTGTTTTCTACAATTGATAGCGGTTGGTCATTAATTACGATGAAGTTTAGCAGATTCTCGGTGAACATTCGAGCTCCGTGGCTTCAACAGTGTGTTCTTCTCATTCAATCCAAAGCAGGCAGTCTAATTTCGGTCAGCTGTGCTCAGTCTGCCCCACCCTCCCTGAGACGGGCAGACTGAGCGGGGCGTATTGGGCGTGGCTGGCTGGGGTCAGGCTGCCTGCTTTGGGTTGAGCGAGAGGAGTTCCCCACTGAAGCCACGGAGCTAGAATGTCTAACGTAAAACTAACTTTACCGTGGTTTAATGTGGTGGTGTGGCTCTGCAGACATTGCACGTTGCCGTCTTACTTTGTGGTGTTTCTAGTGTAAAATACTTCCACACAGCCGACATGTTTCAGTGAAAAGTTGGCTAGCTGTTAGCCACAGTGCTGCTCACCCAGTCCTCATGTTGTAGCTGGCTGCAAACTATGAAATGGATTTCCTGAATGTGAGGCAGGTCTTATTAGTTTGGGTTTCATGAGACACGTCTCTGGTCAGGAAATCCATTCCAACGTGCAGAGCAGCCGGCAGGGAATCAGATGATGAAACGTTTCAGCAGACACAGACATGCATCATGGATCAGAAATCTCTGCAGGTTGTAGAAACTCGACAGGGTTTTTCTTTTTTTTTGCTTTGTTTTGTTTTTTTGAATGTCCAGAGGACCAGACTTAGCTTTTTTAGGTTTGAAACCACTGCTTAACGTTTTGATTTCAACATCAGAAATAAAATAAAATTCCTCTATAGAACATGTGAACCTACAAGTGAGGGTGACACGTCAGCTGACTGTGTTCACCTGAACATAACCCCACTCAGCCATAAGCGTGCATGTGTACCTGCAGGAGTGAGTGCCCCCTGCTGGTTGGGGTCCTGCACCGCCTCCTCCACCACGTTGATGCTATGATTGTGCATCACCTCCTGCAGCATGTTGAATATCTCTTCAGCTCGAGAACATTTGAAGGCAAAAATACCTGGGAAAAAAAAAAAACAGAAAACGAGAATTACACAAAGATCAAAACATGCAGGACACACAACACGACAACATTTACACCACAAACAACAGAAGAGGAGGAGGGGTCTTTGTCGTGTTTGATCAGCTGACAGGGAATTGGTGCAGAGGTGTGACTGGAAACTTGTTGTTTTCATTTATTTATCTAACTTTGCAACATTTTATCCATCTGTGCCATGAGCAGGAACATGTAGCGGTTTTAACGCCATCGCTTTAAACCTTAAAACCAGACACTGGCCTGCTCCAGTTTAAATTTTCTTCATCATCGCAGGAAGTCTAATGACTCTCAGTAACATACGAGCAGTGTTGTAATGTAATTAAGTAGAAATACTTTGCTACTGTACACAAGTAGAATTTTGACATATCTTTACTTTACTTCGTTATTTACATTTCTAGTGACTTTCACTTTTACTCCACTACATTTCCTCAATAAAATGCGTACTTTTAATCCAATACATTTCCTTTAACCATCTTAGTTAATCGTTCCTTCAATATAAAATTAGAAGAAATATGATTGGGCAATGCCTGTTTGTTCTCCCAGTCTGTGACTTCACGTGGCCCCTTCTCTCTCCCTCACTGACACTCCCACTCACAAACCCAGTCCCTCCATCGCCACTTGTGTGAAAGCCGCAGCTCCTGCAGTGAACAAGCTAGATGCATATGCAGATATCAATTTTTACAATAGGTCTTTGTTGACTCACTGTGGATCCACTGTAAATTTTTGTTAGGTGTGAATTTGAAATGATGGTAGCTGCTAAAACGGAGAGGTCTGGTGTTCTCCAGGACATTAACTGGTTTGAGCAGCAAGGTATGAAGTTGTCAGGCCACTAGTTTTCTCATTAAAGAACACGGAGATAGATATCCAGTTTAGGGTGATTTATTTACTGTGTTTCTTCTGGTATTTACACACAGCAGTAAACCAGTAAAGGGCAAACAAGCTTGAACAACAAGGCTCCGTCCGTGTCGGTGCAGAAAAAAAAAAAAACTCCAACTGAGCTCTGCACTTGGGATTGGTGCGTTCAGTAGCGTCGGAACAGCCACGGTTCATTCAAGAACATAGGAAATATTAAATTCAGAAAGAACAGAACCTAGCTCAGTAAACATAAACAAGCCAAGTTTACAGCAATGTGAGTTTTCCAACAGCTTTTTTAATAAAGGTTAATTAAGGTTAATTAAGGTTGAATACTTCATTAGAATCAGACTTTTTAAAGACCAATCTTTCATTGTTCAGTTCAAACTTTCCAAGTTTTTGTCGTTTGATATTGAACCCAACAAATTTTGTTTTGGAAATTCTAACCATTCACGTTTACTTAATACTCTTTAAGTACATTTTATATGAGAAATTTCAGATACTTTAAGACTTTTAATCAAGTAATAATTTTTAAAGGAGACTTTAACTTTTACCAAAGTAATTTTACTTGTACTTTCACTGAATGAGGTACTTTATACAACCCTGCATGTGAGCTACTCTCAGTAACTCAACGACAACCACCACAGATGAAGAGCTGTGATTTAATGAAGGCATTCATCTGCTCTGATCCGGCGTGGCGGCTGCGTGACACGAAGGAAAACATTTAAACAGGAAAACAGGTGGAAAACACACAAGGAGCACAACACAAATACATTGATCATTGATCCCTGTGAACCCACAGCACAATCAATATTGATCAGCTGATCACCCCCAACCACCTGAGACTTACCGACCCCCTCCCAACCCCGAGCAGCTCATGGTCCTGACAGCGTGCACGAGAAACATCAGAGCGCAGCTTTAACCAAAATCCCTCAACATTTTTCAGACTTCTCTGGGGTTTCCTGTCACTTTAACCTCAGTGCAAACATCAAGAAGTGAGTGAGGTGGAGATCATCTGCGCTTGTCCGTTCCAACCAGCATTTTACTCAACCTGCTCGGACACGGAGTTACCTGAACGAGAGCAACCTCAGGTTCGAACAGAGAAACAAAAATCCGACAGCCTTCTCCTCGTCTGACCGGTGTGTTCTGATCGGTAACCGTGGCAGGTAACTCGGGCTCGTACCTTGGCCCGTCTGGCAGCGGCGGCCGCACTCGAACGAGAAGAGGTTGGAGTCGTAGCCGTAGCGACGCAGGCAGACGTAGGGCCACCGGATGGCGTTCCGGCGTTGGGTGCGGAGGACGAGCTCGAATTCGGTCACCTCCATCACGCCTGAGCTCAGCTCGTTCCCATCATCGTCCACGTTGATCACCTGGAGACACACAGGGGAACGAGTGAAACAAGAACACCTTTCTCGTCAGAAGTCAACGTTACCGTCGTCACTGAGCATCGCACGGTTCAACAATACGAGTCAGGACGAGAACATTTCAGCTCTGACAAATCCACACAATATTTATAAATTGGAGTTTATCAGCTGAGGTGGTCAGACCCAGAACTCTCCTGAAGGATTAAATATCTTCTCTGGACTGGGAACACTTTGGAGTCCCCCCAGGAGGAGCTGGACCTGTTGCCTCCACAACTCAGCCACAGACAAAAGGTAGAAGATGGAGATTTAACAGTTTGTTAAAGATAATTGTCTAACCTAAACTCACCTGTGAAATTTAATCAAATTAGGATTTTGGTTTAGACTTCATAACCATCACAGAAACACATCAATCAACAGAAAATGATGGCTATTACATTTGTTGACAAACACAAACTTTTATTTTGTAATCTCTTCTGAATTTCCTCTGGATGTCAGATTTGAGCTCCACTTCCAACGTAAGAACCTTTGCATTATTTTTTATTTTTCAACTTTAATATTAAAGATGTTGGAGTTAAAAACAAACAAACACTTTCTTCCACCTGAAATCTTACTAATAATAGTCTTAAGTTAATGTTGTCTCAGAATGATGCACAAAAACTGGTTCATGCATTTATGTGGGTGTCCGAAAACTTTAAAAAAAATCTTAAGCTGATCCAAAGTGCTCCTGCTGCAGTTCTGATGAGTTCGATCATATTCGTCCAGTTTTAGCTTTTCTCCAGTGACTTGCAAAATTCCCAACAGTTGAGCTCAGCTCAGAGCAATTTCAGGTATAAATTTATACTTTGTTAAACAACAGTTTAATTTTTAGCCACAGTCCAGTGAGACGCTGCCGTAAAGCTACAAACTGAGATCAATAACTTTTTGACGACGAGATCGGATCGAGCTGAATCAACAAAGAATAATCCGAATGGGGCGTTTAAATTACATTTTTATTCCAAATGGCTGTTGAATCGGATTACATTACTTATGTCCGTGCAAACATAGCTATTAACTGGTTTAGAGCAGCAAGGTATGAAGTCGTCTTCTCATTAAAAAACACGGCGACAGATATCGTATCCAGTTTAGGGTGATTTATTTGTGGTGTTTCTTCTGGTCACCAGTAAAACGAAAACAGCTTTGTTAGTTAATAAAGGTTGAATGAATATACTTCATTAGAATCAGACTTTTTTAAAGAGCAAGTCAGCTTTTCATTATGTTTGCTCTGTATGTTTTCTGTTTAAATGTTAAGTGCACAGCTGTGTTTTAGGCTTTGTTATACAGTGGGGAAATTTTTTTATTTTTGAAACATTTCTTTTCTACAGTGACAGCTTTTTATTTATTTATTTATTTTTTATAAAGGTGCCTCTGTGACAACTGGGACTAAGCTGTGACTCAGAAATACATTTTTGTTATTATCTAAAAAAGTTTAGTCTGGTCCTCTGGATGGGTTCAAAAAAACAAAAAACTGTAGAAACGTTTAGTCTTTCTTCTGAAAGACTTCTTCTTTCAGAAGAAAGTCTTTTGGATGAAAGATGAAATGTTTCTACAATTTTTTTAACCCATCCAGAGGACCAGACTAAATTTTTTAGATTTTTCTACCTGGATTATTGAACATGCATCAGGTTATTTTTGTTATTATTGTACTTTATGGAAAGAAAAAAAGATAGAGATATACTGTATATCATATATTCATCTTAAAAATAGAGATATTAAGGTCAAAAGTCAAACAAATGAAGGCAAACTGTAAATACAGGGACTGACAAGTCAACAGGTAAAGTTTTGGTTCAATAAATGAAACAGACACGCCTGCACAGCTAAAGATGGAAGATGAGGACACTATTGAATATTTCAGCAACAAACAACAGGAGCTGTTTAAGCAGCATTTGGACCTTTGGTAAAGAAACAAATTTTGTTCCTGTTGTTGTTTTTTTATTTTATTTATTTACTTTTTTCACCTCTGTGCTTGATTTCATGTCGAGCTGTTTATGGCAAAAATCTGGAACTCCTGACTTCACAGTCGAATTACCTTTTTAAAAATGCTTTACTTAACTAAATTAATTTTAAAACTGTCAAAGGTAGGAGCACATCTCAAGCGGGAAATCCTGTACTGACAAAAAAAATAAAAATATCTGGTCTTAAGCATTCTTATTGTGATGGCCAGACTTTCTGTCTGTTCTTAAGATTTTAGGTAGAACGCTATGGTTGTCCAAGATTCTGACATTTTGTAAAGTCTTACTCTATTCCAGGACTCCAGACCAGTCAGCTGATCATAACTTATGTCCCTGTCCAGTCAGAGGATGCGAGACAAAGTGACACCGCTATGAACATGTTGGTGTTAAATCACTGCAGAAGTCTAAAATGGATTTATAGTAGAGTATTTTTGCTTATCTTGTGTTTGATCTAGTCTCAGACTTTGGGTCCTTTCCTTCAAGTTCTTTGTTGCACATAACGCAGAGTAAGCTGACAGTCAGAACCGTTGATGTGAAACATGGCGAACATCGAGCAGAACCCAGTACCGTGGGTTGAACGAAGCACTGAATCAAAGATTTGTCCATGAAGAGTTTCTTTTCTAGATCAAAATCCAGTTCATAAACACCTCCCTCTTGTCTCGGTGTGATTTACAGAGCCTCATCTCTATTTGACTGAGCTGTCCTGTAAGAAACCATTAGTCAGTGAGGGTGTGGTCGAGGCAGGCGGGCAGGTAGAGGCAGGAACTCACCTTGAATTTACTCTGATGATTATCTGGAACTGACTCTTTCTCTGGACAGCTTAAACAGCTACCCATGGCTTCTTCAGAGCACCATCCGACGTCTGGTGGAGCAAAGACAAACCGTGAGGAACACCAGAGTCACAAGAAGTTACCCAGGTGGACCTCCGCATGTGGACTCACCTAGATCCGGCCTCCAGCTGCTCTGCTTCCATCCTCAGAGCTTCAGTGGGTCTGCAGGAAGAAACTGCAGCTCTGCAGGTGAAAACTTGACGTTAGTGAACAAGTGAAGCTGCTGACACAACACGATCAGCTCCTTGCAGATAAATGTTTCGACACTAAAACAAGCAACGAACGTTGATTAACGCAAGCTCCTCCCATAAGCCTAGAATCTCCACCCACAAGTCTAGAAGCTCCGCCTGCTCACAGTTTTAAGTCAATGAAGTGTCCAGAACAAAATCAACTAAAAACTAACACGTTAGGACTAAAACAATGATGAAAAGTACTGATCATTTTGTTGACAAATAAAAATAAGATAGACTGTAGAGAGCGAGAGAGATTAAAAAGCCATTTTACATTTAAAGACCTAAAAAAGCGGGTTCTGGAAATTACAATAAGACTTTTTGAAAACTGTTCAAATTTACAACCAAATCACAAAAACAAAAGTGCGATCAACAAGTTTCAGGAGCAGAGCAATTGTACTCCTGCAAGGAAAGCTGAATGTCCACCATTGTCCTTCAAACAGGACTGCTGCATGATGGGAATTTTAGTTCTTTGGGCATGAAAACCTTAGAAGTACAAACAAAGACAGCACAAAAAAAAAATGAGTAAATGACTGAACAAACGTTTGAAATTATGACATAACTAAATGTATTTTAAGAAATAAAATAGAAAATCTAGACATTTTAAAGATTTTTAAGGTCTAAAATTGTTTGAACCACACAAGGTGGGAGTCAGAGGTAAAAACCAACTAAAATCAGTCTCTGCTGATGGGCTGAGTTAACATCACAGAAGTAAATTATTAACCGTTTTAATAAATGCAATGAATTAAATCAGAGCTTTTGCTCTCTTCTCTCTCGTTCAAATCACAGATAACAAAACAAGTTATTTTCTGTTGGAGCATAAAGAGCTGCAGGTTACAGAACCAATCAATATCAAATTAATAACTCTGAACAGGAGGAAAAATATAAACCTCACTGTGACAGAATCTGCTTCCAGAAAATATGAGCATTTAATCACCTGATGGCTCAGTTTTAGTTCAGAAACTGATGGTTTCTGGTAGTGCTACCAAATTTATCAAATATTTATGGATATTGCAACATCAGTGTGCGATAATAATAAAATAATAATACAGCTAAAGATTAAAATAAAAAAATAAATAAAAATCCTAATTTGAGAATTAGAAGGAGCCCCGTTTATCTAAAAAACACCAGGGCTTGGAGAGTGTTGTGAGGATTGTAAAGAAAGAACAGGTGCGTTTTATCGCAGCTGATATTGTAATATTTTACTAAAAATCTTTTTCTACCATTTTAGTTTCTGGTCACTTTCGAGCCTGAAAACATTTTATAGCAGACTCATCAGAATGGTGATCAACAGAAAATTTACTCATTTTTAAAAAGTTATTTTCAAATTCTTACTTTAAGGATGCGTTGAAAACAAAAAAATATATCCTGAAACCTGTAAAACGCGTTTAAACTCGCATTTAATCAAAGTTTGAAGACATCCAGGGGTAAATCCTCAAAACTCCTTTTACTAAGGAAAAACTAATAATTAATTGTACTGTTTGATGTTATTGTGTCCTCTGATTCTGAACATTATTTATTTTATATTTCCTTTGGATGTTAGTAGTTTATTCGCTCGTGTTTATTTAAACCTTATAAACCAGATTAAATCTCAGCACGAGTGTTCAATGTAACTTAAAGCAATCTGAGAATTAACGAGTCTAATTTAAAAAAAGTTGAGACTTGGGGAGATCGTTCATCAGCTGATTGAGTTTTCAGCTCTTTATCTCTTTATTCAAGTTAAACTCCTATTTTATGTCAAAATGTTAATATTAGTCATTTTTTTATTCAGTCAATTAAGTAAATAAGAAGCAATTATAATTCTGAAACAAGCTGCTAAAAACAAAAAGGCTATTTATTTATTTTTATTAAGTTATTTGCTAATCGTTTCTGAATTCCTTCACCTGTTTCATTTAAAACTCCACATTTAAAATTTCTACGTCTGTCAATTTTCAGACAATTTTTTTTTTACTTTTAAGCAAAAAAGTTTTCTTTAAATTCATGGCAGTGGTTTAGCTTTGTAAATATCTTAAAATGTTTTAAAATGCCATGAATTAAAAAAAAAAAAAACGTAATTTAGACAACAAAAAAATCAACACAAAAATACATTTTCTTTTCCAAAAAAAAAAATGACTGAACTCTCCCTTTACTGCTTCTATCACCTGAGAAACGTACATTTATGAAACCCAGAAAGGTGTCTGAGCGTACACGTGTCTATAGTTTAACTCAAAATAAAGGCTGCACCTCAAAGTTTGTGGTAGATGAAGTTCACGCTGACTAATGACGACAAAATGACATTTCTTAAATTAAAATTTGTTGGTTCTCATTTCAAACGGTTTTCTTTTTACTGTTTTTATTCGGACCTGGAAAATAACAAAAATCAAATTTTAGACTTTTCAAGATGCGTCAGCGCCCCGATGTCTCATGTCGACACAACTGGCTCACCCCTTGAGTTTAGGAGCCGTTTTATGCCAGAATGACCCAAAGGTCAAAGGTCAGCTTCAAGGACTGAAACAGAGAGGAAAAAGAGCCAGTGTCTAAAGAAACCCTTTGAAAAACCTCCATAAAGTCTGGAGAATCGTTGATCCTGACAACTTTAAAAGATTACAGGAAACTCAGGAAAAATGTGAAGAAACGAGGACTGGATCAGGAGTTTACACAGAACTTTTACCGGTGAGGTGTTCGATAAACCACCACCACCTCTGAATGTGTGACATTTCATAAAAACGGTGAAAGCAGGTCTAAATAAACTGGTTTAGAGCTTTTTACTGGGCGCAATTTCGTTACTTTGTATGATTTTATACATCCACATTAGTATTTTAACTTACGATCCATTTTATATTGGATTTAAATTTGTGCTCATTAGTGATGAAACTGCCAACATGAATTTGTTTTTTAGTTCATAATTTTAAAATCACCAAGACTTCCTGGAAGAGTTAGTGCATTTCACTAGAACCTCCGTGGTAAATATAAAATAATCAACTAAACTTGCTCACCTCCTTAGTGCTGGTTAATTATGTTAAAAAAAAAAGTTTGTTCCAACATATTATAATTTTAGATAATACTGTATTCCTCGCCGATTGGCGCTCATTACACCACATTTGTTTTCAACGACATGGATTAAATTTAAAAATAATCTTGTGGACAGATTGGGTTGATTGAAACCTGAACACTTTAATGATTTTATCACTAATTGATCGATAAATTAATTGAAAAAGCAATTTAAGACTTGCCTAATTAGCTGTGATGTTTTTAGTTTCAACCAATGTATATAAAATGTGCTTTATGTTTTGTTTTATACACTTTTGTTAAAAACTTTCTAATCCTGTGAAAGGTGCTTTAAAAGTTTGCTTCTTATCGCCACATACAAATGAAAAAGTGAAAACCGTCACGTTTTTCTTGATACAGTATATTTTCTGAGTATCACAAAAAACCAAGTATCGCTGTGCAGTGACGTCACACCTACGCGAGGATGACTCAACTAATTACTAAATGATCAATTATGCATCATCAACTGAGCAGCACTGACAGGTTTTATTTATGAAACTACAGATGAATCACTTTCCTCTGCGCGTGCACGCACAGTGAGTGTGTACACGCCACTAACCAGATGAACTAGTTAACTAACAAAGTAAACAACATGTAACTCCGCAGACTGAGCTTTTATTTTGCGGGGGTTTGGGTCACGCATGAGCTGCGGAGAAAAACTTTCTCAGTGTGATGTTGCTGTAATGGCAGCTAGTTAGCCGCAGCTAGTTAGCAGCAGCTAGCGCGGATTGGAGCTTCACCTCGGCGGCTACAAGCAGCTCTCCGCCCGCACCTTTCTACCCAGGGCCACAAACCTGTGGGTCCATCAACCCATACTCACCAGGCTCAGTCGGCGTGTTGACCTCTTCTACCATCCGAACTTTTGTGGCATCCAGCGGACGTAGGAGCGGCTCAGATCTGTCCGTAAATCCAGGCGTTCAGCTATCGTTAGCGGCTGCTACAGCAGCAGATCCTCCATGTTTCCTCTGCGCTGCTGGAGCGCCAAAAAAACAATCACAACTTCTTTAAAACGCTCCTAAAGCCGCTCTTCACCGAAAATAAACGGTCCGAACCGATTAGAATCCATCTGCAGTCCTCCGTGGTTCAATGAAAGCTCTGAAGTTTCGTCCAAAAGCACTTTTTGGGGGAGAAAACAAAGTTTTGTTCACTCGCAGGCTGTCGGGCTAAAAATCACTGCGAGCTGCTACCGCAACTTCCGACACTTCAGCCTCCGCAGCGCGCATGCGCGGAGGGCCGAGCGAGGCTTAGGTCAGCGGACACAAAACAGACACACACACAAAAAAGTACAATCAAATACAGTATACAACAATATATAGACAACAAACATAACAAACACATAAAGAAAAACGTTCAAACAAATATACAATTAGACAACAAACATAACAGATACAACGTAAAAAAAACCGTTCAAATATACAATTAGACAACAAACATAACAGACACATAAAGAAAAACGTTCAACAAATACACAATTAGACAACAAAACAAAACTGACACATAAAAAAAACCTTCAAATATACAATTAGACAACAAACATAACAGACACATAAAGAAAAACTGTAGAAAAACTGTAGTACAGTATTAGTTTGTGTTACTTTAGCAATTTGTCTTGCTGTAGTAATTTGTGTTTCTGTAGTAGTTTGTGTTACTTTAGCAATTTGTCTTGCTGTGGTGTTTGTGCTGATTGCTGCACACACACAGCTTCATGTGTCAGTCACTGTGCACTGCACTGTAGTTAAAGTGTTTTGTAGTTTGTGTTCTTGTGTTGCTGCAGATCTGGATCAATAACCACAGAGATCAGGTGTGTTGCACACATGTTGTGTTTAATGTTCACAGACAGATACAGGTAGAACAACAGGTAACATCCAGGAGCTGCTGTTCCTTCTCACACGTACAACAATAATCTGATGTATTGATTATTGATCGGAGCCGATCAAACTGTTTAGTCTCGTGAAACAGCAGAAACATTGTGTACAACAACAGACACACACACACACACACACACAGATCACTAGCTACATAAATTATAATAAATCTGCAGATTAAAATATAAACACTGATAAAAAAATAAAGTGTTGCATTTGTCGTCGCTCCGCAGTCCATTTGTGGGAAACGATCAATAGTTGTGATTGGCAGATCTGCTGACGGTCACTGAAGATCTGTAGGGTGACTCACCTCCTGCCAGGACTTCACGTTCTCAGCACCGGGTGGTTTTCCTGCTCACTGCGCAGCTTCCGGGCTCTCAGGACGTCCCAAACACACTGATGCAGGTACAGGTACTGACCCTGGTGGGAGAGGAGGGACACACTGTTTGTGGCCAGCTGAGAACATTTTGGACCGAGATGCTGAGTTACATCTCCATCCTGTCAGTACAGGTTCAAACTACAACCAGATGACAACACAGAAGGACCTCCTGTACCCCGAACAAACTCCATCAAATCAAAAACAACCAGAGCTAAGAAAGCTGCTGAAGTCCTGCAGATCGAGAGACTCTTTCTGTAATCCATCCATCCATCCATCCATCCATCCATCCATCCATCCATCCATCCATCCATCCATCCATCCATCCATCCA
>JARVLU010000002.1:8093016-8104916 GCA_031762415.1 Simpsonichthys santanae | reverse complement strand
CTCTCTCAAACCATCGTTCCTCTCTATCAAGGATGTGAACATCTTCATCCCTGAAAGAGTGACCGCTGGCCTGGAGTGTTTATAAATGCATTTTTTTCTCATTTTTTTATTTACCCTTTTTTCTGAAGCAAATGCAAGTTTATATATACAGTATATAAAAAGAAAGTCCAAACAAAAAAAATCAGTCTTATTTCTTTTTGTTTGTCTTTGTACAAATTGTAGTTCATTGTTGTGCCTGTCTCTCTTAGAGAGAGTCCTCAACCGTTCCTTTCGAGGGCTTCAGCCATGGAACAATAAATCTTATAGACAAGGCTTGACCCAGCTGAACCCACAACGATGTGTCACCTGCAACATCTGGGAGGGATCCAGTTTACAGCTGTTTAAATGCTTATGATGGCTGCTCAAACACTAAGTAGGCCATCTGAACTACCTTTAAGTCCTTTTTTTAATCCAAGTCTTTAAGAAGCCCATACAAAAATGGCAGTCAGTTTGGCCCAGCCTAACACACTGAAGTGTAAATAAATGCGTGCAGCTGGTCTGAAGGTAAATAAAAAACCAGAGAGACAAAAAAAGAGAGAAGGCATTGGTCAAAACAACCTTTGTTCCATGCTCATATAATGTCACATCTGTAGCTTTTTCATATTTCAGGTGATTTCATTAGTTTTAAAAATCCAGTCTTAACAACTTCAAACAAAAAGAAAAACCAAACAAGACACAGTAGGTGGTTTTGCAGTCTGGAATAGTTCAATCACTGACATCTGTTTAGTGTTAAAAATGCACCCTTTGTTAGTCTTTGACAGTCAGGGGTGGAAACATTGGTGCTTCTTCATGCCGTGTTACCTCCTCCCGATCTCACTCTGTCGTAAAAACTGGATGTTGTTCGCACTGTCGGCTAGTTCGGGGTATTGCTCAATGGATAAGACATAGTAGCCATCATAACCCAACACTTTCCCGCTGCTCAGCAGCTGCCTCTTCTCTCCCTCTGTCCACAGACGTACTCCTTCCTCGCCGTCTCTCACTCGTTGTTGTTCACGAGCCCAGGCACTCAGTAATGCCCGCTGCCTTGCCTGTTCCAAAACTCGAGCTTTCTCTTCATCAAGAGTCGTCCCGTAGCGCACATGGAGCACCAGAGCGCCATACTGCAGCTCTACATCAGCGAAGCGGCGTGTTCTTCCACCCATCACAGTTGTAGACTGGGACACTGTGACATTCACCCCATTTTCCATTGACTTCCTGCCTGAAGTAAGTCTAAGTGCACTCAAGTCGTTCTCCAGCAGACTGGTCTTGATAAAGTAGTGTGTGTCTTGTCCCTCCACTGTAAAATGTAGATCCTCAAGGTAAAAAGCATTATTTAGGACTCCAGCCACTTTGATGCAGTCCTCACTAGCTATATTTAAAGCATTAGTCACCACACGTCCTTGGACCACAGCAAACATCACTCCTTTTCCAATCAGAGACCTCACAGTTGCAAACCACAACCAGGGTCTGGTGTGGTCTGTATGCTGGCAGGTCAATTGGATTTCTGGCATACGCTCAAAGGACAGGAAGGAAGTAGCCTGACGGGTCACCTCCTGCTGGACACCTGAAATAGACTATGGACAGAACCAACAAGTAAGACATCAGAATATGTGTGGAGCAAAATCCAGTGCAGTAAGTAAACATAACTTAAATGCTAACTTCTGTACACCATGTTGTTTCCTGTAGTCCTGTACCAAACACTGATTTAAATCTACCGCCACAACAAAAAAGGCTTTGAAAATAGGCCACTGTTGATTTGAAACCACATTTTTTTTACTCTTTTAACTGTATTCAGTTCTTCTGTTAAATTCCCTGTTTCACTTTGAAAACAATAATGAAAACTCAGTTGTTCTTGCTGAGGATGCAAGAAAAGGTGATTTTACTTCTTTTTTGTTGATTGTTTAAGGTAAGCAGCAAACTGTTAAAGCACATAGAAGACTTACAGGCAGGTCATCCCAAAGTTGGCTCTTTTTCATCTCCAGTGATGGTTCTGTCAGGTCAAACTGAGGAATTGGGAATCCTGGGATTGCATTGTGGAGATGAAAGCCAAATGTAACCAACCAGATGTTTACATCTGCAGAGAAACAAGGCATAGAGATACAAAAAAAAAAAAAATCTAAATGATTTTAAGATAAATGCATCTTGGAGGACAGAACATTTTATTAGTGATGGCATCTTGCAGCTAGCAGCCTTTTTTAAATGAAAACAAAAGTATATTTTCCATCCTCTATTTTTTGACCTCCTGTGTATGATGACGGTAAGAATCTGTGGTACAAGAACTCTGCAACATCAATCAGATGCTGCTACAACAAAACATGTTTGAATGATCTCTTTTCCACACAAAAATAAGTTACTGTGTGAAAGGACTGCTTGAAAACAGTAACTGCTGAAATAGTTCAAGTATGCAACTCTTTACAAGCTGAAGAGAACACCACTTTCTAAACAAACAAACAAAACAAACAAACAAACAAAAAAATCTTAAAGTTTTAAATACAAATGCAAATTAAAGGTCTAGCCTTATTTGTTGTCTTTCATGCTCAAGTTCGGGGCTAAAATCATCTTATGTTGAAAAATGCTGTAGTTATAACTGATTTAGCTGAATCCTAAAATAAAGTTTTGTTGAGTTTAGTCCATCCATCCATCCATCCATCCATTATATATACCCACTTCTTCCTTTTTGGGTCGTTGGGGTTACTCACCTAGGGACAATTTAGAGTTACCAATCAGTCTAACATGCATGTTTTTGGTCTGTGGGAGGAAACTGGAGTACCTGAAGAAAACACGCATGCACAGAGAGAACATGCAAACTTCACCCAGAAAGGCCACCGGCTATGATTTGATCCAGCGACCTTCTCGCTGAGAGGCAACAGCTCTACTAACGGCACCACCATGCCACCTACTTTACAAATTAATAACACTTAAATATTACCTTCAGGTCTGTATTGTTTTTGGTTTTCAAATCATCACGCCAAACAGATGGTGCAGTCACACTTTGGCTACAAGTTAGAACTTTGGCCACAAGTTATATCTATTGAGAACTAGTTGTTGACTCCACATTGCAAGAAAATAGGTACATTTTCCACAGTAGTTTCACTGAATTCTGTGTGTTTACAGCCAGTCATCCAGTGAGCCATGTGACTGTGCTTTGAGCAGTTACATATTGTGTGCACAGCTTGCAGAACTGTTCTAGTCTGAGCATCTTATCTCGTTGACCACCTCCATCCACAATGCACCCTGGTATTTCCCTGTTTTTATGTTTTCATTTGCTGAAGTACACTTTAGAAATAAAGATAAGCAGATTAAGATAACTTTTCATGGGTGGCATGGTGGTGGAGTTGGTAGAGCTTCCCCCTCTCAGAGAGAAGGTTGTCAGATCAAATCTTGGCCTTGGACCGTTTCCTCCCACAGATCAAAAACATGCATGCTAAGCTAACCGGTAACTAAATTGTTCATAGGTGTGAGTGAATGATCATTTGTCTTGGCCTGTCTGGCCCGGTGATGGATTTACCTGTCCAGGGTGTACTCCACCTTTTGCACAGCCTTCTGGACATGGGCACCAGTGACCCCCACAACTTGAAAAGGAAGAAGCCAGTAAAGATAATGGATAGATTATTGGCATGGTTCTTAGATTTGGACCAAATGTTGCAGATCAGTGAGATATGGCCAGTTAACAACTATGCAGTGATTCTATATGCTCAAGGGAAGTCACAGTTGCAATAGTAGTTTGTTTTAATGCATTGTAAGAGTCTTGCTCCCATCAGCATCAGAGTATGGTTTGTTCAGACGTCTGGGTCTTCTTGTTTTGTCTCGTAAGCAAGGTCAGTTGTGAGTTGGTGCAAGTTTTAAAGTCTAATAATCTGTTTTACAAATTATGACTCACCATTGGCTTCTTCAGGTAATTGAGTGTGGACAGAAAGACGATGCTAATGGGCACTCAAGAAACTAAGATTTTTATTAAATATTCTTCCAGCTTCTAGCGTTCAGAAATGCACAGGAAATTAAGCCCTCAATGAGAAAATCAAGACAAAACTTGAAAGTGAGGGACCAAAAGAAATAGCTAAACTGTTGGAGGACTGCTAATGAAGCACACGTATAGATCAGCCAACCTGATAGATGCAGTTCATTGCTTTAAGCCCCTGCACTGATTAAATGTCTAAAAGGAGCCCTCAGATGGAAACTTAACATATAATTTGGTCACAACAGGTGGAAAATACTGAGCTCCAAATCATTAAACTTTTGTCACGTTGTATTGCCATGATGTACCCAGGTGTCACTGTGGATAGATGAGGATGAAAATCATCTCCCATCACCCAAAGCTGCATTAGAAAACAAAACATCGGTGCATCCTTTATTTGAAAAAGCATACACGTCACTGTTAAGGGCTAGATATATATCAGCAGGTATCAGTCAAGAGTCTGAACCTAAAAGAAGGTGACTCAAAACACTCCTAACAATTTTTGTTCAATATCTGAAGCTTTTCAAATGATCCCAGGCAACTTAATTTTATAACTACCATATAACACACCAGAGAGGTCAAATCACAGCAGAGTCGTTTCAGCTGCACTGAACAGAAACTTTCACATACAAACAAAAACCAATGACCGATAGTAAAGTTCTGCATCTAAGGAAGCAGCAGGTTGTGTTCAGTCTTCACTTCGTCGCAGTCTCCCATCCTGAACAAGCACAAAGGAGACAGTGGAAAGGAAAAACTCCCTTTTTAAACAGGACGAAACCTCCAGCAAAACCAGGCTCAAGTGTCCATCTGTGAATAGTAAGTGGTCATCAGGGCACTAATGACCAATTGTTAGGCTGCTGGTCCTCCTTTTACATGTGAACAGCTAGTCCTGACTGTCACCAGCAAACTGGTTGATTCACTATGAGAAGGTGATATTTATAAGACTGAGTTTGTTGCAGCTCCTCAAACTGAAGAAGTCTTTTGGATAAAAGATGAAATTTTTCAGTAAAGAAGAATCTGTCCAGAGGACCTGACTCGACCTTGTTAGATTTATTTATCTGGATTACTGAGCGCATGCATCAGGACGTTTCTTCCTCCGGCGTTTTATTTTCATCTTGTCTCTGCAATCCTGTACAGAGAGGCAGGATTCTGCAGGACTTCTTTGGTTTCACAATGGTTTCCTGTAGAGCTGAGGGGTCCCTGACGGGTTTGAGGCCCTTTTGTCCAGCTCACCTTCAGACTCGGTCACAACCACAGTGAAGAAGCTGACGGCTCCGTTGACGTCACTGAACCAGCTGCAGTTAAACTGGAATATGATGGAGGATTTGGAGACCACAGCAGACTTTTCACTAACCCGGGTGCCGACAGGGGGTCTAGGTGGACCTGTGAGGACAACAACAGGAACAGACCTCTTAGAACTGCCTCCACCTTCCACCACAGCACACCAGATGTTAACCCCCACCCTCTCGTACAGTCGATCATGGTGACCACCCTGTCCTCTGCCGCCTCGCTGGTCGTCCCGTCAGACATCACCTTCACGGAGATGGCGTAGAGTTTGTGGGGCTCCAGCTGGGTGACGATGTAGCTGGTGGAGTCTCGCCCTGTGCGACGTGAATACACCAGAGTCTGGGACTCCTGGTGGAGACACTCAATTGAGTAGGAGTCAAAGTCAGCCTCTGGAGCCCCCCAGGAGCAGGAGATGGAAGTGGAGCTTTGAGGATGACAGTGGAGGCTGCGGACTCGCACCGGTTCTGCAGAGAGACCAGGCATTCGTCATAAAAACAGACTTAGTTTGAGTTTTTAACGTGTGACTGCCTGAACCAGGTCCAAGTCTCTGGTTTGGTCCAAGTCTGTCCAAGCTGGACAACTCATACCTTCAGAGAACATGGGTTCTTCTAACACTTCCAACACCCTGACACACCTAACTGGCACCTTCTCTGTATTTCTGGACTGGTTCTACTGGCAAAAACACCTCAGTCAGGCAGACTTTATAATTCTGGACTTGCAGGGGTGTCAAACCCACTTATGAAGGAGGCCAAAATTAAAACGTTTTTCAAACTAAAGGCCGGTTTCAAAATATACATTAACTCAAGTTTGATACCAAACATCTTTTCTTGGTTGCAGGTTCCTCAACAAGAGTTTGATTGGTCTCATTTGACATCATGTGTTGCACTTTTGACATAAATATTTAATTTTATTTACCCTTTATTTATACAGGTAGTCTCATTGAGCCACGAGAACTCATTTTCAAGAGAGACCTGTCAGGGAGCAGATGGTGGGGGTTAAGGGCCTTGCTCAGGAGCCCAGGGTGTGGTGATTGAGGGTGGAGGCAGGTGTGGGCGTTTCACCTTTTTTCACCCATGTTTTTTTATGTTGTCGGTACCCGGGCTTGAACTGGCAATCTTCCGATCACAGGCCCACCGTCTCTAACCACTGCGCCACCACTCCCCCATATCAAATATTACTGAAAAAATTTAAAATGATAAGTATTTTACATTTCAAATAGCATCTTGGGGGCCAGATTAGATGTCAACAAGGGCCACATTTGGCCCCGGGGCCTTGAGTTTGACACATATATGCTATAGAGACCAGCACTTCAACACATTGAACTTATTCTGGACGTCCAGAAAGGGTTCTTTTGAGACCAACATCTAACACCCTCACTCTGACTCTGGACTTATAGATCAGTTCTACTAAGACCAACACCCTTACACATATAACTCACTCTGACTGAACATCAGGACTAGTTCTTGGAGCAAACACCCAAACACACCTGACTCCCTTTGATTCTGGACTTTTGGACCAGTTCTATGAGGCTTTGTCCTTCAAACTCGTTTCAAGTCTCGTAGCAACATAGATTCTGAATTTTAGTTGTATAAAAAAAAAAAATAATAATAATCTTGAATCTTCTTAGGATCTGAGTGAGGTTCTGCCACGTACTGGTTCTGATGCTGTTATGGATCGGTGTGCTGTAGGTAGGCACGGCCCCGGGTTGCATGGCTCCACTGACGGTGCGGAGGCTGAAGGTGTACAATCGCCCGGGGAACATCCCTTTCAGGATGCGGCTGCCGAATGTTCGACTGCGGTACGGATTGATGACTGAGAGCCGGTCCTGGGGAGTCCACTTCAGGTCAAAGTCGTCATAGTCCGAATCTACAGGCCCGCTCCAGGTGACCTCCAGAGAGGTGTTGGTGACCCCACCAAACAGGAAAGAAGTAGGAGGTTTTGGAGCTGAGGTGGGAGAAAATAGAAGCCCTTGTTTTTAAGGTTTTTGTTTTTACTGAAGAAGAATGTGAGTTTTAATCACATCAGTTAAGAGTTAGTACGTCAGAGACAGGATGCGTCTCACCAGTCCGGCCCACGGTGCTGGCTTGGTTGTGTAGCTCTCCGCTCAGACTCAGTACCTCAGCTTGGTACTGTCGGCCAGGTACGAGGCCTGAGAAGACAAACTCTGTGGCTTCTGAGCCCAGTTGATGCTTGGCCTGCCGGGAACCATCAGGGTTGTAGAGAGACAGCAGGTATCCGCTCACATCGCCGGCACCCCGATCCCAGTTCACCCACAGAACATCGGACTGGTTTCCACTCCGAGCCTTCAGAGATGCCACTGCTGCTGGGACTGAAGGGCAAAATGTTCACAGATGTAACCTGCAGTTCCAAAACCTGCCCCTCCGCAGCTGGGTTACAACATGTGGCTCACCTGTCCTGGCCCACATGAAGGTCTGGTTGGTCTGGTCTCCACTGTGGATCAGGATCACCATTTTATAAGGGGCTCCAGGCCTGAGACCCTGGAAGGAGCACAGCTGAACATTGGGCTGGACCCGCCGGCTCTCCTGCAGCGACTCATCGCTTTTATGCAGAAAGACTTCATAAAACTGGAAGTCTCCCTCAGGTGGAGACCAGTGGAAGGACAGGCTGCTGGTGGTACTGGTTCTGATGGACAGGTTGGTGACAGAGGCGGGGCCTGATGGAGAAAAAGGACGAGTTTTGATTGTTAGAGAAACACAAGTGGTTTGGTTTTGTATAGGTTGGTAAAACTAGTGGATTCAGACATTTAGTTTGAGTAGGAACAAAAAGTCTTACGTGTGCGTGCCTTGGTGCTGACACCCAGGCTTAGCACCCCACCACTGGTGGTCTGGACCAGGATTCGGTACATCTTCCCCGGTGTAAGTCCATCAAACCTGTAGCTGGTGAGTCCGAAGGGCTGCGAGGCGTTAGTGACCAGGCTGCCTCGGTCATCCAGAACCTGCAGGACGTATCCATCTGCCATGCCCAGCGCTTCCTGCCAGCTCACCTGGAGGCTGCAGGTGCTGAGGACGGGATCCACCTGCAGACCCGTGACCGCTAACGGGACTAGAGAGCAGAAAGTTGGTGTTACAGCTCATCAAAGACTCTGTGGAGTGAATAGAGCTACAAAGGGGTGGGAAATATAGTAAATTAACAAAACTTTCCATAAATTTTCCACTGGAAGGGGATCGTGGAAATACTCAAAATTGGAAACCTTCCATGTTGAGTTATAGGAATTTATATAAATTGGCTGGAATGGGGGTGATTTAAACAAAATGCATCATATCTGAACAAAAACATAGGGCTAGATCACCCTTAGTGAGGGTGAAGGTCTGACCTGTGCGTCCTGCAGCGGTGTTGTTGTTCTGCAGCTCGCCGCTCGTGGACCGGACCATTACAGTGTACATCTGACCCGGCTGCAGCCAGTCAAACGTCACCTCGTTCTGGTGCTTCAGGGTGTTTCGTGCAGCCAGCTCTTGGTTCCCTCTGTACAGGAACACAGAGAACCCGTCCACGTCACCTCGTCCAGGAGACCAGCTCACCTTTAGGCTGCTGCTGTCACCGCTGACATGGATGTTCTTCACCTTACTGGGAACTGACGAGGAGAGGAAACGTGTTTCAGAAGTGATTCTAAGTGAAACCCAAATGGACAGGCGAACACAATGTTTGTTTTTTTCTCGGACAGCATCTCTAAAGCACCATCTGACTGTGGCTGCAGGTCTGACCTGTGCGGCCCTCGATGTGCTGGGCCTTCTGATTCGGACCGCTGTAGGTGGACACCAGGATCTTGTAAAGCCGTCCAGGTGTGAGCGACGACAGGATGCACTCTCCCACCCCGCTGCCCAGAGTGATGGGAGGAAACACCTTCATGTCGCTGAACAGCAGCTGAACCTCGTAGTGATCCACGTCTCCCGGAGCAGATGACCACGTCACCCGCAGCTCCTCTGTCCCCTGTCCTGCCAGAACCAGGGACCGGACCGCTGCAGGGACTGAAGGACGAAGAGGAGCTATGGTTAGTTCAAGATGTTCCACGTGTTGGATCGCAGTGAGCCTGACGGTGGTTACTCACAGGTTCTGCCATGGGTGGAGGTGCTGGCTTCATACAGTCCACTCCAGGTGTTTACCTGCACGGTGTAGAGCCTGCCCGGTACCAGGCCCGTGAACACACACTCGCTCTGAGTCTTCTGCACCGTCTTATTCTGCAGGAACGTGTTGTTGTGTTTGATGAACACCTGGTACAGGTCAAAGTCTCCAGCAGCGTGACGCCAGTAAATTTTCAGGTAGTCGTCCCGAGCACCGTGGATTGCTGTGGGGTTCTGCACCTTTGACGGTTCTGATGGGTTCAAACAAATGGGACTGTGCTTAATACTTCTGTGATGGTCTCATGAAGTGAGTGCAACCATAAAAGTCTTCCAAAGAGACACTGTGATGTGAATTACCAAAGGTTTGGTATCACCATGGTAACAGAGGCTGAATTGATCACCGGCTTTAGAGCAGGTCCAGTTTGGACTTAAACTGTCTGGAGGAAACTTTACTCATTTAGTCGCTCTTTTTTAATCCCTGACTGAAAAAAACAATCAGACCGCAGCAACATTTAAATGTCATCTGCCAAGTGTCTTTGATTGTTGGGGAAATAAAAAAAATTGATCCAACAAAGAGACCAGCTGCTTTTGCTAAAACCAACATGGCTGCCTCATGCGCAAAAGTTCACAGTTAGCGTCTCAGTAATCCAGTCGCACATATACTTTCCAACCAGTTTTAATGAACACGTTGGGACAGTGTCTGAACGTGCAAACATTTTGACTCAAACGATAAAGAGAAGGCAAAGGTTCATCGGCAAGGGCTGCATTCCAATTAGAGGTTCTGCTCCTTGACAGAACAAGCAGCGTGCACAGCTTCAGAAGTGGAACGCGGCTTTCCCGACTCCTTCGAGGCCATGAAAAGAAAAACCAGCTCTGTAATGCGCCGCCAAGTAAATCCCAAAACGAGAGACATGAGAACAAACAAAAAGACGACAAAGAAAACAGAAACCAACACAAAAAGACAGAGAGAGGCGGCGCTCACGCGTTCTTTCCTGGATGAAGGTGTGGTTCTGGTACCGCCCGCTGCAGGTGCTGATGGAGATGTTGTAGAGGCGTCCGGACACCAGAGAGTTGAAGACACAGCCGGGGTTGGACTTGGACACGACCACGGTGTGAAGCGTCCTGTCGCGGTCTCTCAAGGTCACCAGGTAACTGTCCACCTCACCTGCAGCCTGGCTCCAGGACACGGTGAGGAAGTCCGTTCGACCGTTGTTACTGACCCGAACATCTGTGACCGCCGCTGGCGCTGCAGGGAGACGGGTGGAGTCAGACACGCAGGTAACAGCTAGAGCCACAGACAAACGCACCTTTTGTCCACGTGGTTGTTTCAATTCAGTTTGAGTCTGTACAGCTGAAGGGTTTCATCAGAAAACAGCTGAAGGGTTTCATCAGAAAACAGCTGAAGGGTTTCATCAGAAAACAGCTGAAGGGTTTCATCAGACATAAGCTGAAGGTTTCATCAGAAAACAGCTGAAGGGTTTCATCAGAAAACAGCTGAAGGTTTTCATCAGACATAAGCTGAAGGTTTTCATCAGACACACAGCTAAAGGTTTCATCAGACACACAGCCAAAGGTTTCATCAGACACACAGCTAAAGGTTTCATCAGACACACAGCTAAAGGTTTCATCAGACAACAGCTTAAGGTTTTCATCAGACATAAGCTGAAGGTTTTCATCAGACACACAGCTTAAGGTTTCATCAGACACACAGCTAAAGGTTTCATCAGACACACAGCCAAAGGTTTCATCAGACAACAGCTTAAGGTTTCATCAGACAACAGCTGAAGCTGAAGAGCTCCATCAGACACACAGCTGAATGGTTCCATCAGACACACAGCTGAAGGGTTTCTACATGCTGGTGTCACGTCATCTTCACACCAAACAGTTATTTTGAGAGAAGGCATTTTCCTGGCAGCAGCAAAGACTGAAGCTCGTCCTGACAGGAAGCCTCCAACTCACAGACCTGCACGTCCTTTTGTGAAGCCGCAATTGTCAACACTTCCTGAAAATTCCTCCCAAATTCCAGCTTTTCAACAATATCCGGCTTTCAGCCGAACACAAACCCTAACAGGTCAAGATCTGCAGTTGGACCCTTACAGGTCAAGATCTGCAGTTGGACCCTTACAGGTCAAGATCTGCAGTTGGACCACCTGAAATCTGAAAATGTTTGGATTTTTAGTTCAGGGTAGATGGAGTGAAATAATTCAGATTTATTCTAATCATTTCTTGTCTTTCTGATTTTGATTAATTTGTTCAGTTTTATTTCAGATGCATTTTCCTCGTTAAGGATGTCCTGAACATGAGGACACTAAGACATGACAAGTTTCAAGTTTTAGTTTGTCTCAGTGTCCAACAATAATAATAGGTTGTTTGCAGTTTGACTCCCATCACCCTTTGGAGCACAAGTTAGGAGTCATCAGGACTCTGTACCACAGAGCAGACAACATCTACACTAACTCAGGAGCCAGGCAGAAGGAGAAATCCCACACAAGACAGGCTCTAGAGAAATGTGGATATCCTAACTGGGCCTTCCTGAAAGCAGAGAAGAAACCCAAACAGGA
>JARVLU010000002.1:8080773-8091900 GCA_031762415.1 Simpsonichthys santanae | reverse complement strand
CAGAGGTGGAGGCCTCCGGGTTCAACTGTCCCCCTCCTACAATGCTGTTATTGTTAGTATCACTCAGCCCTCTGTGAATAGCAAACAACCATCAGGGTGCTAACGGATCAGTCATGAGGCCGGTGGACCTCTTTTTACAGGTGAACAACTAGTTTTGGCTGTCACCAGAAATCTGGTTGATCCACTATGATAAGTTGTTATTTATAAGACTGAGTTTACTGCAGCTCCCCAGACTGAAGAAGTCTTTTGATAAAAGACAAAATGTAAGAAGAATCTGTCCAGAAGACCTGATTTTTTTTAGAGCTAGCTAAAAGTGTTAAAAACTAGTTTGTGATAAAATAGTAGCTAAAATACAAAAGTAGCTGATTTGTAACTAAAAATGGTGTAGGTAAAAGTAGCAAAATGATAAGTAAAAATAGCAAAAGTCTAGATTAAAGTGACAAAACACTAGCTAAAAGTTATAAAATAGCAGCTAAAAGCTAAATGTAGCAAAAAAATATATCTATATAAATGCTGACTCAGCAATAACACAGCAATAATTAGTTTATTTTTTAACTTCTATCTGTTGACCTCTGTAGATATTTCCTGATTTTTTTTTTTTTAACCTTAGACTGAAGTCTTAGAAAGTATGTGTGGTGAACAGTTTGCAGGTAGATGGTTCAGGCCAGGTGACCTCACCTGTGCGTCCTTCGGCCACCGCCTGTCTGGAGGTGAGTCCAGCTCTGATGGTGGTGACCACCACCTTGTACAGAGCTCCTGGCCTCAGGGCCTGGAAGCTGAGGCTGCTGATGTTCGCCTGCACGCTCTCGTTCTTGATGACGCTGCTGTCATGGACCAGCAGGACCCGGTACGAGTCCAGATCTCCAGGAGCTGGTTCCCACTCCGTCTGCAGACTGTCGACGCTGCCGAAGTTGGAAACCTGCAGGTGGCCGACTGGAGCTGGTGCTGAAGTGGACGGACAGACGGAGACAGAGATGTTATGGATCACTGATGAACTATTCCATCCTAATCAATCAGTCATGAACAAGTGACTTTTATTTCATGGTCAATCAGACATACTGGTCCATGCTGTCAGAGAGGCGGAGCTGCTCAGATTCCCACTGTTGGTCATCACAGTAACAGTGTAGCAGCGTCCTGATGTGAGGCCTTTGAAGGTCCAGTCTCTGGCCCCCCAGCTCAGGATCCTCTGAGTCTCAGGTGTGTCTGGGTCTTTGTCTGTGAGGACTACCGTGAAGTTGTCCCACTGTCCAAAAGGTTTACTCCACTGGACGCTGAGAGAAGTCTCGTCCACCTGACGGAGGAGCAGCTGATTCACCGAACGAGGCGCTGCGAAGGTGGAAGACATTTTGAGTCCAACAGGAAGCAGCTGTTGTCCTGCAGCCATGATTTAAAAGCCCTGACATGTTTCTGACAACAGCAACAAATAAACATAAACAGTTTTTTTTTTTTTTTTTGAGTTTTCCCCCTCCAGCCTAGAGACTCCTGGAAATAAAGTCATCATTTCCATCCATCCATTATCTTTGACCCGCTTTTTCCATTTTGACTCACAGGGGGTCGCCGGTGTCCATGTCCGGCAACCATTGTGCAAGGGGCGGGGTACACCCTGGACATTCACTTTCTCACTCACACCTAGGGACAATTTAGAGTCACCAATCAACTTAACATGCATGTTTTTGGTCTGTGGAAGGAAACCGGAGTACCTGGAGAAAACCCACGCATTCACGAAGAGAACATGCAAACTCCACCTAGAAAGGCCCCCGGACCGGGATTTTAACCGAGGACCTGAGCACTGAGAGGCAGCAGCTCTACAAGATGCGCCACCGTACTGCCCAAGTCAAGATTTCTTCCTGTTAAAATAAGTTTTTTTCTTCCCACTGTCACCAAGAGACAATCAAACAGGACTATATTGTATAATTTGCACTAATCAATTGTTTTAAAATCACCAGAAACTTTAAATGAATGTAAACTGACCGAGCCAGCTGCTGCAGTGAGCCATGCTCCTCAGAACGCCACTGTGCACGGTCAGATGTGCGGTGTAGCGGCATCCCGGGACCAGACCGAGGCTGCTGACGGACAGGATGAGCTGCCTGCTCGGTTTATTGAGCGTTCGGTTCAGCAGAATGGTCGAACCATTGGTCAGCAGGATGCTGTAGTTGTCCCAGACACCTCTGGGGGGTGACCAGGTGAGTCGTAGTATGCCTCCGCCAATGGACATGGAGAGGGCTGACACCTGGTCAGGACCTGAAACACCAGGAAGTGGTCCAAAATGAAAGAACGGTTCAGTTTGTTACAAATAATGTTTTTTATTCTTGTTTGCAGCTCAGTATGAAGAAAGCAAACCATAAAAACATCAACAGGTCTTCAGTATTTTTGAGTTATTGTACAGCATTGTCTTTATTTTGATGCAACTACATTTTGGACAAACCTTTATTGTCAAACTGAACTGGGTTAGATCAAAAATGACATAACAGGATTTAATTCTAGAACAAGATGTTTGTGTTTTTCTCATAGTTAGTTTGTTACTGTTACTGTTGTCTCCTAAACGTTTAAACAAGTTGGCTGCAGTCTGCAGATTAACCACTAGATGGCACTCATCCAACTCACTGCTTCTTGAATTGAAGCAACGTTAAGGGTTCGGGTTACAGAACAAATGTCATTGAACAGGACTGAAGATCCAAAATACTGAACTGGGCTGTATTTCAGAGTTATTGAACTGGTCCAGATGACATGATTTAAACTTTTTTGTTGAACAGAACCATGGATTAGAGTTAGAGAACAGGATGGAGGAAACGGTTTCCAGAGCAGGACCTTCTGTTACTGAACAGACCCAATTAAGGGTTAAAGCTTCTCAACAGAACCAAGGATCAGGGATACTGAACAGGATGGACAGCAGCTCCTACATGAAGAGACTACTTTTAGTCTGAAAGTTGGTGAAAAGACAAATCCCCAGTTAATATCCAGAAATAAATTTCAGAATAAAGTTTATTTTATTTATCACTGTTGAGACAAGGGTTCCAACCAAGTTGTTCTGATTGATTCTGATCATTTGAGCAACTTGTTTTTGACAGAAATGCTTTTGATCTTCTTCATTTCATGTTTACGTCATACCTGGGTCACACGACTGGACTCACCTGTCCTCGCTGTGGTTCTGCTCTCTGAACTTTGACCTCCAGCTGATGAGTTGACGGACAGATGATAGAGACATCCAGGGGTCAGCCCTTCAAACACCACCTCGGTGACATTGGGGGGCAGGAGTCGTTGTTGAGGGGTTGATCCAGGTGCCCACAGGGTCACCAGGTAGGCTTCCACAAGTCCTTCAGGTGGGGTCCAGGAGGCCCAAAGTCTCTCTGAGCTTCCATCATTTTTGAGGATCAGATCTGAGACGGCAGCCGGGGCTGAGGAGGAGGAGAGTGTGTCTTGTACAAACTTCTGTCAGTCTGTAGGAAACTGTTGTTGCAGCATCAGCAGGTGAACCTACCTGTGAAGGCTTGTGTGGAGGTAGAGCTCTGCAGCCCAACAGCCTCTGTTACCATGGTGATGACGTACAAAGTCCCTGGCATCAGGTGGTCCATCTCTATGACGTTGGTGGTGTTTGTCACAGTGATGTTCCTCAGCAGAACCCCATTCTGGTTCATCAGCAAAACCCTGAGACTCTCCGTCCGTCCAGGGCCGACCCGCCAGAAGACGCTGAGGCTGTCTGAGGATGAGGACACCACCTGCAGGCTGTCCACAGCAGAGGGAGCTGCAGGAGGGACAGAATGGACACCACTGAGGAACCCTGATGAGAGCATCTTACAGCAGGGTGGAGCTGGATCAGGAAAATCACACCTGAAGAAGTTCTGGATCTCACCTGTCGCCACGACAGCATGCACTGGTGCCGCACTCTTATTACCAGCAGACGCCACCACGCTGATGTTGTACAGAGTCCCTGGGACCAGCAAGCTGAAACCAGACTGGGGGGCAGCAGAACCCATGATTCTGGTACTGTGGACAGAACCGGAGCAGGTGTCCTCCAGAATGACATGATACCAGTCCACATGTCCAGCAGAACGAGACCAGAATATCCGCAGACCAGATTTACCTGGAACTGCAGCTGGACTCTCCTGGTCTAACTGGACCTTGAGGTGAGCTGGACCAACTGGGTCTGAGACAGAAGAAGATGATGGTCAGATAGGACAAAAGGTTCTGATTAATTAGGTATGGACAGTAGAGGACACATTAGTAAGGAAGTGTTTGGACAGACTGGGACATGTTTAGAGGTGTTTGGACAGACTGAAACTGTTTGGGACATATTTGGACAGACTGTATTGGTTGGGACAGGCTGGAGAGGATTTTGGACATGTTAAAACAGACATGGACACATTACAGAAGATGGAACAGGTTTTTTTTTTTTGCGTTCAGATGGTTCGGGACATGTTTCAAGGTTTATGTGGGTGTTTAGACTGAGACAGATTTAGACACTTGAGGACACTTCGGTTCTGCAGTGGTGGTGGTGGACGGGGAGGGCGATCCGATTGAGACAATAAAAAGTTTCACGACAGCAGCGAGAGTCAAACAGGAAACAGAAAAAGAGAGCGGGTGGGACAGGATGTGGACAACGACCCCTCAACACGAAAACACCACAGGCTCGAACTCTGTCCTCGAACAGACTTCTCTGCCTCCTGTCTGCAGGTCGTTACACTCAGAAGACAAAATGTCCATCAATCCAAGGAATAGTGGGGCAGTGAGACATGGATGAAGACACAGAGACAAAAAGAGAGAAATGGTGAGACTTTAATGAAACAAAAGCAGAAAAAATGAGACAAACAGGCACATTTTTAAGTCTCCTGTCCCCAGGTCTACTACCCTGAAGACAAAATGTCCATCAACTAAAAAAAAAATCAGACAATCTGAGTCCCAAAGAACAGACAGCAATTCAAAAGAAATGGTAGAACAGTGAGACAGGGACAGTAAGACAGAAACAGTGAGACAGGGCTGGAGAGACAGAGACAGAAGGTGAATGACACAGAAAGAACAAAGAAAAAAAAAAATCTAAAAACTTAAAGTCAGGTCCTCTGGACGGTTTCTTCTTGTTGAAATGTTTTGACTTTAATCCACAAGACTCCATCAGTCGAGGAGCCACAACAAACTCAGTCTTGTAAATAGCAGTTTACAAGGTGGGTGCAACCGTCCAGAGGACCTGACTTAACTTTGTTGGATTTTTCTACATGGATTATTGAGCAGGAACTTTGACAATCTAAAAAAAAGTTTTTCGTGATATAATTTTTCTGTTTGTGTTTGAAGATCTTAGATGAGAAAAATGGATCGAAACATAAATAAAATTTAAATAAACATTTTTTTTAACCACATAGTCACAACAATTATTTTATCGGAACCTGAACTGTCCTGATTAAACTGATCTTAATCTTTAATGTGGAACAATCTGAAGTAGAAGCTCCTCCCACTTTCTGCAGCATCACTGCAGAAGGTGGGAGGAGCTTCACTAACCCTTCAGGTCAGTTCTTACCTGTGCGCACCCAGGCACCGCTCCTCCCTCCATCCATCTTGGAGATCACCATCAGCCGGTACAAGGTTCCTGGGTCCAGCTGGGTCATGTGACAGATGAAGACTGATCCAGTGTCTCCGTTTGGCTCGCAGTGGCCTGTTTTTGGCCCAAAGCCTGCATCGGCGGTTATGGTGAGGTCGGGTAACGGACAGGTGGAGGTGAGCTGAACCGCAACTGAGTCTGAACTGGACCTGACCTCAGTCAGCTCCACCGAGCACCTGGGCCTCAAAGAAGTCTGGACCTGCAACAGCAAATGGGTCAAATCATGTTGATGCTGTTTTGAAAACGTCTTACTGTAAAAGTCCAAATAAAGAATAGACAGCAGGACACTCACTGTGCTGATTGAGACTGCAGGTGAAGGAGTTCTGGTTAATGTTCTGGTACCAGCAGGGGTTGATGTGGTCCTGGTGCTAGTCCACAAGGTTGTTTTTGGTGTGGCCGTCGCAGGTGTACTGATAGATTTAGTTGCAGGTGTGGATTCAGATTTGACAACTACAGTTGTTTTGGGTGTGGCAGGTCCATGTGTGGTTTCAGGCAAAGACTGCAGCGTAGTGGGAACAGGTGTGGTATTAGGTACAGCAGGTACAGGTGTAGTTTCAGGTGAAGCTTGAAGTGTTGTAGGCCCAAGCATGGCTTCAGGTGTGGTTTCAGGTTCTATAGGTAAAGTTGTAGGTGTTGGTTCATGGGTGGCTTCATGTGAGATTCCAGGTGTGGCAAGTACAGATGTGCTTTCAGGTGAAGTTTTAGGTGTGATAGGTTCAGGTGTGGTTTTAGGTGAAGTGCCAGATGCGGCAGGTATACGTGTAGTTTCAGGTTTGGTGTCAGGTGAAGATTCACGTGTTTGGGCAGATGTGGTTTCAGGTGTGATAGATACATGTGTTACAGGCACAGCTGTGAATGTAGATGATGACTCTGGTGTGTCGACTCCTTTAATCATAACCACAGAGGAGCTGTAATGATTGGTGGAGCTCGCAGCTGAAGGTGAAGTTTGGGTAGCAGTAGAGTGAGGGTTGGATGGTGGATTTGTCACGGCAGATGTCAGGTATGACACCTCAGGTCTCCCATCTTCAGTGGGCGGAGCTAAAGTATAACTCTCCCTGCTGGCATCGTGACGTAACGTTGATGCAGTTGTCTCAGAAACAGTAGATAATCCATCAGTAGCCGAAGATTTCACCAAAAACCAGAACTCAGATGGAACTCTAAAGTTCTTTGCTTCACCTGTGCTTACCTGCATGTACCCCTCTGAAGAAACCAGGCTCATGGTACTGGTTCCAGTGGACTCTGTCTGGTTTCCAGTCAGGTAAGACAACGTGTTGAATACTTTTGACTGCACTGATACTTCTTCTTCCATGACCTGTGGGTCTCTTCCTGTTGCTCTGTCTGACTTATCTGACTGGTTGGTGGTGAACCCAACTGGACCAGATGAGACACCTGATTGGTCAGTGGTGAACCCAACTGGACCAGATGAGACACCTGATTGGTCAGTGGTGAAGCCAGCTGGACCAGATGAGACACCTGATTGGTCAGTGGTGAACTCAACCGGACCAGATGAGACACCTGATTGGTCAGTGGTGAAGCCAGCTGGATCTGATGATATTATAGAGATGTCTGATTTGTTGGTAGTGGACACAGCTGGACTGGATGAGGCTGTTTTGTCCAAATTTACATCTGACAGTTGTCTGACTGAAGATGAAACATCTGGATGTAAATCTGGTGGTTTGGTGGTATCCATGAGGGCTGAAGCCCCATCAGCTGTTGATCTGTGGATGCTGGAGGATCTGATGTGCCGTGTGGTTCTATCCATTCTATTAGTGTCTGGTAATGGCTTGGTAGTTCTGGTTTTGGCAGAACTGCTGACAGTATCAAAGGTGCTGGAGAACTCTGCCAGTTTATGTGTGGATGGATGAAAGATGGAGGACGTTGTGCCTGAAAATAAGAAGATCCCGAGTGATGGAGATGTTAAGAACATTATGAATTCTCATCAACAACCACAGCAAATTTTAGTTTGATATACACAAAATTGACTAAGTGGCTATGTGTGTAAAACTTTCTGTCAAATCTTGTATAAAATAGCATCATCTGCATACAATTAATTCCTACATTTGTTGGGTATATTATTACTCAAGAAAAAAGTTGTGGCCTAAAATGGAACCTTGTGGAACACCTGTTCTGAAAGGTTAAATAAATCTCCATAACTTTTATATTTAGTTGTTCTTATTGTTTTTTATGAATTGAACAAGTCATGAACTTTTTGATAGAACTTCAACTGTTTAAGTTTAGAAACTTCTTGTGATTACAACAGTGGATAAAGACCACCATGAGGATAAATAAACATAAGAGCTTTATTTTATAGATTAAAATACGAATTATGAGGGGGGAAAGGTGGAAATTGTGTTTTAAAGACTGAGCCCAAGGAAATAAACCACATGAGCTCCCAAACCTGACTGGGTTCCATTTCTTTTTATTACTTTGGAGCAGAGGATTATTGCGCAAATAACAAAAGTTTCAGCAGGAATGTTCTAAAAGAGCTGAACGTTTTGATATATGAAGTGTTAAAAATGGCACATATTGTATATCGTAAAATGAGTTACATGCCGAAAAACAAATGGATTTCAATTATGATTGCTTTATAAAGATTCAGACAACTATAAAATATTGATTTGATTTCCTATCCAGGTCCTCTGGTTCTGATATCGCTCAGTGTGAACAGTCATCTGAGCTGCGTCTGTTTCCTGTCATTCATAAAAAAAACAACAAAAACTTATGTGTTACCTTTTTCTGACGATTGAACAATTTTCTGAGTCCGTTTAGGAACAAACATTAATTTGAAGCTGCTAAATGTGAAAATAACGCGTAACCCCCCACTGAAAAATCAGAAACTGGCCACCAGCCCCTTTATACTTACACACACAGCTTGATCCCAGAACCAGAACCACAACCAGAGCCTCCATGTCCCTGTTCTGCTCTCAGTGCGTCCCCCAGCTTCTGATGAGCCCAACTGAGGCTCTGAAAGGAAATGCGTCTTTTGTGGGAGGAAAAAGTCAACCAGCAGAACTTCCTTCTATTCAACGGTTGTTCAGAATCCTCCAAGCTGCTGGAAATGCTCGCGTGGAGGAAATTCCACAAGTTCTCTTCTTCTAACAAACACTCAGCTCATGAGGAGACCAGTGCAGGTGGAGTTAAACTTAAACCAGCCACGGTTTCCTGAGAGTCCTGCATGATCTAGCAGACAACCTTTAACTCCATTTGAGATGTTCCTGCATTAAAACGGTCAGTTTGTTTCCTGGTGCAAATGATCAGAACACAAAACTCCTACAAAAAGTCCTAAAAATTAGAACTTTACAAAGAATTAGAGCTATAACCCCTTACAAATAAAAGTCCAGAACAAAAAAGCTATTTGGTCCAGAACATGAATTCCCTGCAGATGGTTGAGAACCTGCGGGAGCTTCTGAAGTTCCAGGACTCATGTCATGATCAAATCATTCACCCAACATAAACTCATTGCAACTCTGAGAGCCCTGTTTACACGATCCTATATGTATAAATCATATGGTACTAAAGTAACAAAAGAAAAAAAAATATCACTATGCAAAGTATTTTACAGCAAAAGTGTCATCTGGTTTATTATCTTCGGTTCCAAAGAACTGCAACAGTAATGCTCAAAATAATTTGTAGTGCAAGATCAACAAACAGATAAAATAACTTAGATGCATAAAAATAAATTAAATTGGGTAAAAATAGACAAAATAAAATAAACAATAAAATGTCAAGGAAATACTTGATTAATGTAAATGAACAATTATTTGAAACCACCTAAAATAGTTAAAAAAAATAATTTAAAGTTGAATAGTTTTTAAAACTATGTAAATTTATACAACTTGCAAAAGATTAACTTAAAATATTAAACAACCTTTACCCACACATTTGACCCGTTTATGTTACTTCTTCCTCAATACTTCATAAATTTCCTAAATCCTGTGCTTCCACTCAGGGCGCCCCCTAGTGGCCCCTGGGCCCTAAGCAGCCACTTAGCTTGCTTATGCCTTGGGCTGGCCCTTATGCCCTGCTCTCAGTTCTTCCATTCCTGCAAACAAGACTGTATCATGTGTGTTTCCACGATGGGGGAAGGAGTTACCAAAGTCCATCAGAGCAGGAGGTTCCTCTGTATCTTCAGAGAACACCTGAAACACCTGAACACTGATTCTACACCAGTTAACACCACATCAGTCTGACTCTGGACATCTGGACAGGCTCGACTCAAAATTGCAGGTGAGATATTTATTAAACACTCTTTACTTGTTAGAAAACTATTTTTCATGTTTTTAAGAATTTTTGTTCTCGTAGTCTCAGCTCACCAAGAAGTCTGAGGAAACCGAGAACTGCTGAACCCCAGCGTGTTTGGACCCACATCCTGCTCTTATCTGTGGTCCGACTGGTTGTGGGGCCGGACAGGACGGTGAGTCTCACCTCCTCCCTCTCACATCCTGTCCTGGATGGGAGGAAGAGGAGGAGGAGAGGGGAAGATCTCGCACTCCACCTTCCACATCCTGCCTGGAGCTGAAAGCTGACGAGTCTCAGTGGATCCATCTGCTCAAGTATTTTTATTTTATTTATTTCAAACAGATAAAAGCAGCAAAATGGATCAAGCTGCTGTTGATGAAAACTTTTATTTGATTCAGAATCCAACAAACTGAATCAGATAAAACTTCTGTTGAGTTTGATTCTGACTCAAACCTGCAGGAACTCCTGATGCTGCAAAAATCAACTACATTTTCTCAGGTTTGGTGTGTTTGTTGAGTTTTTATTTTTATTTTATTTATATGTTTGTGGGGGTTCTTTGTGAGTTATGTGTGTTAGTCCTCTTTTTCCTCAGCCAGTTTGGCCACGCCCACTTACACCTGCACCCTGTTCAACAGCTTCATCCACCTTTCCTCGTTGTTCCCGGTTTATTTAATCTGCTGTTTCCACATCCTCAGCAAAGTGTTATTAGCTTTCATGCTACAGATCCCTTGTGCTTGTGCAGTTCTTCAGAGTTTAGTGTAAAGTTGCAGCCAGATTAGCTTTTGTGTGTTTGTTCTAAATTAAAAAAATAAAATAAATCCTCAACCTCATCGTGTCTGCATTCCTGTATCAAAAAGCCTACTGCCACATGACAGATTTTATTTTGGATTAACTTTTATTTTACAATATTAAAACTAAAGTTTCTGTATTCTTAAAAACCTGCAGCCTACAACTAAGGATAAATAAATCAGGTTTTAAGTCAGCTGTATACAGATTATATAAGATTATGGCCACAGTAATAAACTTAATTCAGATTTTTTCTTTGATTCCAGAGATTAAAATCAGAATACTGTACTGACTTTCCCCCAGATTCTGAGATTGTAAGAAAGAAATGATTCAGCAGTACTTCCTCTGATTTTATCCTCAAATGGTGTCCCTATTGAGTTTGTTGATTCCTATAAATATTTGGGCATCCTGGACGATTCACATCTCTCTTTTAAACTTCATGTGGAAAACCTTGTAAAGAAATTGAAAGTTAAACTGGGTTTCTTTTTCAGAAACAGATCATGTCTAACACTGAA
>JARVLU010000002.1:8058543-8073102 GCA_031762415.1 Simpsonichthys santanae | reverse complement strand
GATGATGAAATCGAGGAGAGCGGTCCGTTTCGGCGGGGGGATGGGACGAGGAGGCCCCGCGGCCGAGGTCGGTTCAGAAAACAGCACCATCAACCGCACAATCTGCGGCCTCTCCTGGGCCTCCATCCTCCGGACTTTCACCTCCTGATGCCCTTTAACCCCGGACCTCATCTCCACGGCCCGTTCCCCCCGAACCTGCCCGACAGGCCTCCCCCTCCGCCGGCTCCGCACGGGATGCTGCTCCCACCGCCTCCCGGACTCCGTCTACACGGCGAGCCGAACCCACGGTCCAACTTCTGGGAGCGGAGCCACGGAGCCCTGGGACGGTTCAGACACCGAACACCGAAACGTGGACGCGGCTCCTGGTTCCGAGGTGCCATGGGGGGGAACAACAGTACTCCCCCAGGTTGGTTCGGGCCCGGACCCGAAGACGTTCAGATCCACAACTCCCAAGCTTCGAGGAAACGTATCCTTTTGTGGTTCCTTTAGAACCGAGCCCGAACTGGCTCCGCAGACTGTCACTGATTCAGGGGAAAGCTGGTGCCGAACCGATCAGAGGGTCCACTGCCAGCGACTGGACCTGAACCGAACTTTATCCAGAATCTATCCGAACCTTGGTTTAGTGTGCGGTTAACAATCAGAACCAGGTGAAGCGGTCAGGGTCCAGATGGTTCTGCTAATCGATTTGATGGGAACCTGAAGGTGGTGAGCACGCGCGCGTGCACACTTTGATAGTCATTTAATTTTTAATAATTTTTCAACAGATCACAGATTCCAAAAAAAAAAAATATTTTATTATTTTCTTTACTCCTAGATTTTTTTTATAACTAAATAAATTGTATAAAAAATTAATAGATTTTTTAAATTGTTTTTGTTTTATGGTATAATTTATGCTTTTTTTTAATTATTTGAGTATTTCTGGTGTATTTTATTGAGAGTTGTAACTAAAAACAAGTACAATATTTTTTATTGTGACCTAAGTCCATAATTATAAGTAAATAATAAAAATTTCTTATCGGACACCTCAGAGAAGCAGGTTGAGTGGGTCTGGCCCAGAAAACCATCTTCTGGTCCTCCCAGGACCGAGACCAGCGTGGACGAGAGCTTCGAGGAGCTGCTGTTCAAATACAAGCAGATCCAGCTGGAGCTGGAGTGCATCCGTAAGGCTGAGACCATGGCGCTGGAGCCGGCGCTGCAGCCGGCGGCGTCCCCCGTCACGGAGGATGCTGCCGCTGCTTCGATAGAAACCAGACTGGCACCAGAACCAGATCCAGCAGCAGAGCAGCAGCTGGAGACGGAAACCAAGAAAGTGTTTCAGGCGTTCAACATCAAACCCCTGCATCAGAAACTTCCCACCCCAGCTGAACTGGACGAGCTGCACAAGAAGTGGACGGGGCCTGACACAGGAGGCGGGGCTGACGGTGGGTCTGGATGCTGCTCATAGATTCATCTGGATCTGATTCACAAGTCAGCAGATATGTTTTGTGTTCAACTTCCTGCTCTGTGTCATCAGGTTCAGAACCGGGAAGCTCGGAAGCTGCCCTACCAGAAGGAGACGCCGCCGCCGAAGAGAAGCCGACGGCGTCCTGCGGCAAGGAAACCAACCGAGAAGAGAAGCAGATCGTAGGCTCCCACGTCAGTGAATCGTCCGTCTCCAGTGAGGAGTCGACCGTCTCACCTGACAAGGTGAGCTCTGAGGATGACCTCATGAACATAAACCCTGAACCTGAACGAGTTCGGCTGTTTCTTCCTGCAAACTGAACGTTTAAATTAAACTCCACCCCCTCACGTGGTCACAATGTAACCTTCACATGCTGCTGCTGTCTTTCTCATTTACAGATGTTCATTGGTAGAGGGCCATTGCATTTACACATTTAGTGCTGGTTAGGTTTCCAGCATCAGTTACCACGGTAACAGAAGTGAAGCGGCTTCATGAGGCTGAAAGTCAGAGCTGGTTTCATTTTAGCAGTTCATCAGACACTATAACTGGAGATAGAGTTAAACTGGTTTTCTCTGTTCTTGTTGAGCTGTAGGTCACGTGACCTTTGAGATGCTAACCTGTGTGTCTTTTCAGCCGGTGGAGAAGATGGAGGAGGAGGAGCTGTCTGAGCTGCAGCTCCGCCTCCTTGCGCTGCAGTCGGCCAGTAAGAAGTGGCAGCAGAAGGAGCAGCGGGTGATGAAGAAGAGCAAAGACCGGATCATCAAAGCCCCCCAGGACAAGACCTCCAGCTCAGCTTCCGGTTCTGTAGCCGCTCCAGCCGACAGGACTCAGAGAGTCACCACCAGATCCGCTTCCTCTGCCGCCGCCGCTGCTGCTGCAGACCGGAGCAGGAGCAGGTCCAAACCTGCAGACCGGGACCGGAGCAGGCCAGCTGACAGAGACAGAACCAAGCAGAGTCCAAAGCCTAGTCCCAGAGTCCAGCCCGACCGGGCCCGGACTCCAGGAAATCTTCGAAGCACCATAAACCTGATCAGTCAAGGTGAGATGATGTCTTGCAGGTGGCGGGAGGGGGCGGAGCTTGCTTTGGAAATTCAGACTGTTCATAAAGCTGTCAGAACCAGAACCTAAACTGTCAGGAAGTCGAGTTTAGTTACCGGTAGTTTTTTTAGCTGAAGTCTGATTCTTTATGAAAATAAGCTGATTGTTCAATAAGCAAAGCGTTGATGAGGTGCTCCCACACAGGTAGACCTCCACCTGCACAGGTGGATTCACTTCTGGAGGTGTAGTTTTTACTCTTCGTTAGTCTGTTTATCAGATTAACTCTTGTGTCTGTGGTTCAACTCGCCCGTCTGATGTGTGTTTTTGTGGTTGCATCCTATCTCCTGCCGCCGCCGCCAGGCTCGACAGCGAAGCAGGCGTTCAGGAAGCAGCAGCTCCACACCTGGAAGCTGCAGCGGCAGAGGAAGCAGGAGGAGAAACGGCGGGAGGAGGAGGAGCGCCACAAGCGTGAGGACGAGATCCGCCGCATCCGTGATCTGTCCAATCAGGACGAGCAGTACAACCGCTTCATGAAGCTGGTGGGAGGGAGGAGGACGCGCAGCAGGGTGAGCTCCCAGCACCTGTTCAGGTGAGTCTTCTGCCGCCATAACAAACAGTAATCAGCTGTCTGTTCAGTCCAGGGACCAGGACCGCAGGAAGTCTGCGGGCAAGCCGGGCCTGGATGCCTCAGGGAACCTCTACCAGTATGACAACTATGATGAGGTTGCCATGGATACGGATAGCGAGACCGGCTCTCCAGGTTAGCAGGATTCACTTGAGCGTCCTTGTACTTCCTGTTTCTCGTGTGACGCTGCTTACATTTCCTGTTTCTGTCAGTGCCGTCACCGACGCAGAACTTCCTGTCAATGGATGAGACGGGAAGTTTCCCTCCGCTGGGCCTGTATGGAGGAGAGTCTGCAGCCTACGGGATGGTATGCACCCCCACTCCCTCACTCTGCTCCTTTAACAATGAACCCTCCCTCTTGTAGTAAAGCAATCGATTACTGTAATCTGTTACCCCCTTCCACCTCCTCTCCCTTGGGATTTTGCGCAGCCCTTCATCCACCCCATGCTGTCTGGTGTTCCTCCCCCACCTCCTCTCCCTCCCCCACAAGATGAGCTGGAGCCTCCCCCGAAGCCTCCATTTGCTGATGAAGAGGAGGAGGAGGAGATGCTGCTCAGGGAGACGTGTCTGATGTCAATGGCCAATAAGAGGGTGGCGGCAACAGAGGTGAGTCCACTCGCACCAGTAGCCTTAAATGGTTTGAACGGGTTAAACTGGTTTTGGTACCAGTTGCCTGCTGAGGAGAATGAAAGCAGCTTTGTGTGTTCTGTGACTTAGACAGCAAACATCCTACCTGACTCAGGTGTGTCCTCAGCATCACAGGAAACATTTCAGCTCCTTCAAAATAAAAGCATGGATTGAATTTTATCATTAGAACTGCTCAAACAGGTGAACTGAATGAAGTGACGATGCATTTGGTCTTCTTGTGTGCAGAAGAGCTCCAGTGGTCCTCCATCTCCGACGTGTCCTCCTCCAACAGACATCCAGCCCCCGCCCAGAGGGAACCTGAGCACCGTCAGCCTGAACACGGTTCCTCAGACCCGGAGCAGCAGGTTCAGCAGAACTCCCCAGGCTGCCAGAGGTCCATTGGTGGTAAGATGCTGCTGAACATGCTGATCCAGGATCAGCCTGGGGGCACACGCTGATCCAGGATCTGTCTGTATCTTCTCTCTGCAGTTGCCTCGACACAAGGCGGTGGTGGTTTCTCTCAAAGACTCTGACGACAGCGACTCGGACGTTGACGCCTGCAGCTCCTCTCCGATGGTCTTTGGAGGCCTGGAGTTTATGATCAAAGAGGCCCGGAGAACGGTGGAGGTGATTCTCACCCTGTGATTTTTTTTAAGATCATCAACTTCTTAACTGTTTGTCCCAAAGTCCAAATACAAACGTTTGGGTGACCAAGTCTTTTCAGTCGCTGCACCCAGACTGTGGAACAACTTCCTCAGACCTTGTGCTCCATCACTGATCTGGACTTTTATCTTAAAAGCTTTTTATTCAGGCAGGATTTTAATCACTGGTGGTTCTCTGGCATTTTTGTATTGTTTGTTTTCAACTTTTGTATTATGAAGCACTTGGTGCACCTTTTGGCTTTTGGAGAGAGCTCTATAAATAGATGTTCATTGATTTATTCATGTTTGATAGGCAGCAAAGCCAAAAGCGGCACCGGTTAGTGAGAAGGAGAACAACCCGGTCAGAGCTCCAGAAGCTCTCCCTGAGTCCAAGAAGGCTGAGTACCGACTGCTGAAAGAAGAAATCTCCAGGTAGGTCCACAACCTGTCCAGCTGCTCACAGACTCCACATGCTGCTGATGTGAAGGTGCTTGAAACGTGTCCTGGTGCTGCAGCAGGGAGAATCAGAGGACTCTGAGGGATCACAGTTCACCAGCCACACCGGAACTGGTTCTGGAATCATCCCTGAAACAGGCTGCACAACTCAGGCTGAGCGAGGCGGAGCAGAAACTCAGTAAGCACAGGTGAGTCCTCCACCTGTCAGAGAGATGACAGTGGCCCAATGTGCCAGATGTTCTGACGGATCAGTGACTCAGAGGAACCGGACTTCACACCTGAACTTGTGGTCCTCATTTGCAGGGAGCTGCTGCAGAGGGACGAGATTGTTCTCAGACATCTGCTGCAGCAGGAGCTGAAGAAGGCGGAGTCTCTGAAAGCGACAGAAGCCAAGGTGGTCAAACTGAGAGAGCAGCTGCAGGCGTCAGAGAAGATCCTTACTGCCAACAGGACGCTGCTGAAGAAGCTGCAGGAGCAGGTACTGACTGTAACACGCATGTCGCTGCCTGACTCTGGGAGCAGCTCACAGATGAGGAAGGTGTTGAGTTTTCTGTCACCTGCAGGTGCAGCGTGTCGAGCACCGGGTGTCCTTGAAGAAGACACTGGAGGTTCAACTGGAGCAGGAACTGAACCAGGCACAGCTGACTGTCAGCAGAAGAATCAAACGGCCAACGGACTCCAGTCAGACTACGGTGAGACACGACCTTTGACCTTCCACTCAGCACAACTTTATTTATAAAGAGCATTTTAAACAGAAAAGGTTCAAAGGACTTGACAAAGCAGAGCAGATGTATGTCAGATATATGTCTGTCCGTCTTGTGAGCTGGATAACTTGAAAAGTACCAACGCGCCGACTTCCAGTTTGGTGTGTGGCTGCATTTATAAGTAAGAGGGGTCACTATCATACATCGGGTTGCCACGTTAAAAAGATGACGATCACCATTTATATATGCAAATCGCCCACATCATTATTTGAGGAAACCGATTTCTAGTTTTATATTGATTAAAAGCATAGGTTCCTTAAATAATTTGGGTGGCTGAAGATTAATCTATGGTGGCCAGGGCCACCATTGACCACCCCCTGGCTCCACCTCTGCACCTGGTGGTGGATCAAATTGTTCCCTTCACGCTCCAGGATCCATCACTCTGCAGAAAAAAACCTACCTCTGTTCTTCTCAGTGTAACTCCTACACTTAACAATCCTTAATCCTACAACCAAAAACATTAAGGTTTACTTTCATTGTCTGTTCAATTCCAGTCCAGAAAAACATTCATCTCAAAAACTACAAACATTCATTATTCAAATCCCTCATCGGCGCGGGACATCGTAGTGCCGCTTGTTGGTCTTACAATACGTTTAGTCACGTCTTAAAGTTTTATGTTCGTTCTGTGCGTCTGTAGTTCTGAGTATTCCAGATATTTTATGATGTAATTAAACAAAATTCCCATCATGCAGCAGGAGGATTTTATTTTTCAGACATTTATCCTTCCTTGCAAAATAATCCAGTTGCTCTGCTCCTGAAACTGGTTTGTTGTAGTTTTTGTGATGATTTGGATTAAATTTGAATGAAAAAAAATAAAACCATCAAGAATAGTTCATGTAGGTCACATTTAAACCATAACGGTCAGTGAAAGGTCTTACAAAGTCTGTGCTGGTATGCTCTACAGAACATCAGGACTAAACTGTCCAGATGTTTGTTTATAGCAGATCCTGTCAGGGCTGCAGAATATGAGTGAAACCAGCTCTGGTGGTAAAAACACACCCTGAGCTGTGGGCAGTTGACATTGGAGCAGAATGGCACCACTCAGTCATCGGTCGGGCTTTCCCTCCTCCTTCAGCCAGAAGTGTCCGTACGCCTTCACATCTGTAACGTGTTTCTGGGTTCTGTTCTGGTTTTTCAGCCCGGTAAGCTGCAGCGTCTGGACGCGACTCCTCGTGACTCGGAGCGCCACTTCACCGAGCTGATTGCTCAGAAACGGCGGCTGCAGCAGCTGGAATCCGAGTACGCGCTCAAGATCCAAAAACTGAAGGAGGCTCAGGCCCGGCGCAACAAAGGAGTCCCTGCAGAACCCCCCACAGAGCAGTTGGACCCAACCTCCACCCCACTACCAGACCCTAAGAACCAACAGCCGCCCTCTTCCAGCCCCTTCCACCTGCCCCAGCCCTCCCTACACGACCTGTCCCAGGACAAACTGGTTCTGGACAGCGAGGACGTCCCGGACGTTGAGGATCAGGAACCAGAACTTGCTGCCGCTGCAGCGAAGGGCAGCCGCCGCAACTCCCTCCGTCAGTCCAGCAACTCCTTTACCAAACCCCACCTGGATACTCCAAACTCTGCTCCCTCTAAAGACGAAGCCAAACTGACCAAGATGGCGGCCAGCGCGACGCTCCCTGCAGAGACGTTTGCAGGGTTGGACGTAGACGGTTTGAAGAGGAGGTACCAGCTGCAGGCCCGGTTGGGAGATCTGCTGCAGACAGAGCTGCACAGACTGGGGGAGGACATGACCAACACCCCCACTGTACAGGTGATGATGACCTCTGCACAGTCATCTGGATGTTAAACATCAAACCTAAACATGCAGTTTTTTAATTTATGGAGCAGTTATTGATCAGTTAAATTAATTAATAGTTAGATTTGACTAAATAAACCATCATGGATCTGGACGGTGTGACTGTGTCCATCACATTCCCTCCTGATGTTTCTGATGTTTCCATTCACCAGTTCTTTGGTGGTTTTTGTTTCTGGTCAGGTGATCCAAGTGGAGGTGGAACCAACGAGCCAGTCAGTGGTCTCCGAGCTGAAACCCGTCCCGTTTGAAGTATACTGCAGTCCACTGCGGGTCTTCAAGTCCTACAGGTAGGAACGCACGAGGGGTCTACAGAACAGCCTGAATGCTGAGGTCAAAGGTCAAGTTGGGTCTGAACCAAGCTCCTGTTCACCTGCAGGTTCAGTCCGTATTACAGAACCAAGGAGAAGCTGTCCCTCAGCTCGGTGACCTTCAGCAACGCCATCGAACCAAACAAGTGTTTCTGCCGCTTCGACTTGACGGGAACCTGCAACGATGACGACTGCATGTGGTGAGTGTCAGCGCTTTGGTTCTGATCCAAAACCCATCCAGACCGCTTCCTCTTTAACCTCCATCTGTCTGCAGGCAGCACATGAGGAACTGCACTCTGAGCGGGAACCAGCTCTTCCAAGACATCCTGTCCTACAACCTGCTTCTGATTGGCTGTTCTGAGAGCAGCTTGGACCAGGAAGTCAGCACCGCCACAGGTAGGTTCTTCTGGGTCTCTGCAGGGGTTTACAATGACCTGAGGCTGCTGATGCTCAGGGCTTCTGTTCTGATACTGGATACAGTTCATACCAGAACAAACTTTAAAAACAACTCCATTCTGCTGCTGTTGGTGAAACGAGTCAAACGTGTCTCCTGTGGTTGTTTTTGTTTGTTTGTTTGTTCAGAGCGCTATTTGAAGAAGCTGTTCGGTCCCAACAAAGACCGGATGGGGGTGGACCAGAAGGCCGTCCTCCTCGTCAGTAAAGTCAACGAAAGCAAACGGCATGGTGGGTAGGCTCTGCTGTAACCACGGTATCACCAGCTGCAGCTTTCAGACCCGTGACCCGTGTCCGCTCGCTGTTTGCAGTTCCTCCGTTCACCACCTTCAAAGACACGAGGAGGTGGAGGCCGAAGCCCGCGACACAAAGCACCGCCGGCCCCGAGGATGAAGGCAGCGATGAGACTTCAGCTGCATACCTGATGCCTGCAGGAGGAGGTGAGACACGTCCTCGGGACTAGAACTGACATTCTGAGGACAGACTCTGGCGTCCTCGGGACAAACATGAACGTTCTAAGGCCAGAGACACTGACGTCTTCAGGATCGCTACAAACTTTCTCCTTTTATCAGTGACTATAAAATCTTTGCGTTAGCGTTTCGGTTGCTGTTCATGTGAAGCTCTTCCTCCTGTCATCATTAGTGGCTCTTCCTGTTTGTGGTTGACAGAGGACATCGTGAGCATCAGCTCGTCTGCTGTGGACGTCGTCACGTCCGAGGACAGGCGGTACTTCACCAGTGAGACGGACGACATCTCGAACCTGGAGGCGAGTGTTCTGGAGAGCCCTCGAGACACTCAGCTGTGGATCAAACTGGCTTTTAAGTACCTGAACCAGAGTGAGACGTGAGTTTCCTCCTCCTCCTCCTGCTGCTGGTCCGGGTCGGTCGTGGTCCTGGTTCTGACCGTATGCTCGTTTCCTGCAGCTCTGCAGCAGAGAGTCTGGAGGCGGCTCTGAACACGCTGTCCCGCGCTCTGGAGAGCAACTGTGACGACCCCGAGGTGTGGAGTCACTACCTGTCGCTGTTCTCGAGGCGTGGCAGCAGGGAGGAGGTGCAGGAGATGTGCGAGATGGCGGTGGAGCACACCTCCGACCACCGAGTGTGGTGGAGCGTAAGTCCTGACGTCTTGCTCCAAAACCAGCTAGAGGAGCTTCATTGGTCTGAATCGGGTCTAATAACCCTGCTGGTTCTGCTCCTCAGTACCTGAACCTGGAGAACTCGTACGAGGGGAAGGACTACGTGTGCGAGCGGCTGCTGCACTTCCTGCAGGCCGAGGCGGCATCGGGCGTGACGGAGAAACTGTCCTTCCAGCTGATTGAGGCGCTGCTCTACAGAGTCCAGCTCAGTCTGTCCACGGGCCGGATGGAGACCGCTTTAGCCATCTTACAGGTAAAACACCGGCTTCGTGTCTCAACGGGCCGGTTCTGATCAAATCTCTGTGCTGAGTCGGCACAAACACACCGAGTGTTTCACAGAGAAACGTTAGAACAAACGGATCCGACTCAACTTAAGATGAAAAGAACGTGGTCGACAAATATTTCCTGTTGTTTAGAAACGTTCTTCTGATTCTTTAGAAACAACAAAATGATATTTTACGAGTTTTTGTTGGTAATGTCTGAACAATATTGATTTAATGTTCTTACTGTCTGGAGCCATTTTCATACTTATTCCAGTTCAGATTATTAACTTTGAATTTATTTGCTTTTCAGATTTGTAGATTAAAAAAAATTTTTTTAAAGTCTTTTTATCGAAATGTTCTTTTTTTTTAGAACATACATACGCATAATAAAAGAAAACATACAACATAATCCCACGCCTCACAGACATGAACCTGTAAATAGCACTGACATATTTTGAACATGTGATACAAATGGCTGCCACATGTCCCAAAGCCTCTCAACAGAACTTTTCAAATTATATCTTGATTTTATTTTCCCCAGATGAACATGACACATGACTCCTCTTATTCAGGGTTCATGTACCGAGGGACGTGAATCCTAATGTTGCACCTTCTCATATATCCTTCCACGACTTGGCAGCACGATGGCTCAGTGGTTAGCACTGTTGCCTCGCAGCTAGAAGGTCCTGGGTTCAATCCCCGGCTGGACCTGGGGTCTTTCTCTGTGGGGTTTGCACGTTCTCGTGCTTGCATGGGCTTTCTCCAGGTGATCCGGTTTCCTCCCACACACTAAAAACATGCATGTTAGGCCTGGACTATTCCTGTTCTGAGCGTCTTGATGCTGTTTGCCACCTCCGCTCTCACAGCTTGAAGCTCATCATCTACGAGTGCAGCCTTCATTTCCAATTTATTCACCGCTTTGTTTTAATAGAGGCCAGAATATCCGACTTCAGGGCGACACATCTGTCTCTCTGGTATCAGGTGGGGGTGAAGCCGAGCCTCCAGCATTGGAACTATCCCGGCCTGAGGCGGTGCTAGGCCTCGTGGCTGTAGAACTCTTATATTTATATAGTTTCAACTCCATTTCCGAGCTTTGACAAGTCAATTACCTGTCAAATAGTGAAAAGATCATCCAAAAGACAGTAATAATATCTTCATGTGAGCTGGTTGGTACCAGCGGGAGCCCAAGTCAGCACATCCTCCCCCATTGCTGCAACTTGTGTCTCTAGATTTGTAGTTTTTTTGTGGCTCTGATAGTGTGCGTCAGTTCTGGATGAGTTTATCTGTTTGACCTGCAGCACACACAAAGTTCTGAGAACTTTCTGGAAAGCAAAACTGCTTTTAGCAGTGGTTGACTTTTTTTTTTTTTTTTTTAAACGAGAGCAAAACAAAATCTGCAGCTCAAAAACCCAGAAAGGAAAAAAGAAAAGACTCTGCTGGATCTGGGATTTTTCACTGCTGTGATTGGCCAGTTTGTTCTGCGCTGTGATTGGCCAGTTTGTTCTGCGCTGTGATTGTTTGTTTCGCCTGTTGCGTTTGTTTCAGAACGCCTTGAAGTCAACTCAGGACCACAGCGTCGCCGACCACCTGACCGCCGGTGACCGGGCGCTGCTCTGGCTCTCCTACATCCACCTGACGGAGTTTGACCGGCTGCCGTCCAGCCTGTACGACCCGGCTGAGTTCGGCCCAGCGCGACTGACTAGCAGAGAGTCCTTCATTCTGCCGTGGAGGACGGCGCAGGACATCAGCACGCCGTCTGACATCCTCGTTGCTCTGTTTAAAGGTACGGAGTGGAACCGCAAAGGTTCTACAGGAGCCGGACCTGCTTTAGTTTCTCATGTTCTGTGTTCCTGTTCCAGATGCTGTCGTTCAGTGCAGCGAGGAGTCCAGGTCCGACAGCGAAAACACGCTGGCCTGCATGCCGCTGCACACCAACCTCCTCTTCCTCTACAGACTGCTGCAGAGGTGAGCTCACTACTGTTTCCTGGACTTCTGGACTGGTTCTAATAGGACTCCAATGACAATGGTGTGTCCCTGCAGGTATGATGAAGGTGTGGCGTTGTGCGAGTCTCTGCTGGAGTTCTGTCCTGACTCGTGCATGCTACGTGACTCGCTGGCTGACCTCCACATCAGCAGAGGAAACTCTGAGCAGGCGGTCAACATGTGGCTGCACACTCTGGCTGAGTGTCCCCACAACGCTCAGGTCTTCTACCACTGCTGCAAGTTCCTCATGACACAGGTGCGAGCCCAGGCTTCTACTGGTCTGTAGCTTGTTTGTAGGTGTTAACAGGTGTTTGCAGGCGTCTGCAGTAATCTGTAGGCCACAATTAATCAGAACATTAAAACAGGATCTGGGCCCAGATAAACCAGCAGACCCGATCAGACCTGATGTTTCAGTTTGGATTCTCTCAGTTTCTGTTTCTCACCTGAACGTTTGATCTTCTCGGCAGGACAAATCGAGCGCCATCCCTCCACTGTTCCGTGGGTTCATCCTGTCGCTCTGTGAGGACGAGCAGAGTCAGAAGACTCCTGTGGATGTGCTACGGTACGTGAAGCTCCGCCCCCACGCACTTAATGTCGGTTCTTGAACTTCTTTGTAGATCTCTTGAGGTCAAACAACCAGATATTCCAAAGAGAAGTAAAGTTGATCTCTGCAGCAGCTGCTGGTTGTGGAGTTTTATTTGTTTTCATCAGGAGGTGTTTGTCTGAAACGTTGAGGAGTAACTTTTTGTCCCACCAGTTACATCCTGGGCTTTCCCACCGAAGAGCTGCTGAACGGTCCCATCATCAGGAAGGAGCTGGAGGAGCAGCTCCAGCAGCAGATGTCATATCTCCACCTGCTCCACTGGTGAGTCAACCTGAAGGTTGTGAGGTCATCAGTCAGGTGACCAGGCTGTGGGCGGGGCTAAACACAGGCTGATTCTGAGCAGTTTTCCCGCCTGATGACGTTGTGTTTAAAACTGCTCCTCGTGTTTGTTTTCAGTCGCTGGGTGTGGCTGCACGGCACCGTGGAGGAGGCGGCGGAGGCGTTCGAGCGAGCTCTAGGCTCCGTGCTGCAGCTGGAGGAGCTTCGCACGCTCTGGATGGAGTGCGTGTCCCTGCCACAGCACATGGACGTGCACCTGGATTGCCCTCCCCCCGCTGACTCACCTGTCTCTCCTCTAACCTCAGCTACCTGCTGTTCAGCTGCAGTCCACATGCCGGCGCCGCCTCCCAGAGACTGTTCCCAGACCTGGTCCAGCGCTGCCTCAGCACGGTGCCGACCCGACTGGAACTTCCCTTCAACCCGGCAAAGTTCTGGAGCTGCTACCACTTCCACAACAAGGTGCGAGAGCAGCAGCTGCGTCTGGCTCTGACCGACTCCACAACCTGTGAAAAACTAGATTCACTCAGACTAACAATAGATTAACAAGTGAAAGCCTGGTGACCTTTTTCACCTGGAAGCTACGAGGCTCCGCCCACTGCATGATGATGGTTCTGCTTTTTTTCCTCCTGCAGGTGGTGTCGCTGTACCTGAGGTTTGTTCCAAAGTCACAGCGAGCTTTGGTTCTGGAGAGACTTCGAAACGCCATGCCGGCCAACGTTGAGCTGGGCCTCAGGTACACACACGCATGCATGCACGCACGCACGCACGCACGCACGCACGCACACACACACACACACACACACACACACACACACACACACACACACACACACACACACACACACACACACACACACAGAGTGGCAGGAAGGAGGACATGCTGCCATGTGTGAGATGTGTCCTCACTTTGTTGATGTGCAGGTTGTTGCATCAGGAGTTTCTGGATGGAAACATGGAGCAGCTGAAGTTTCAGGCACGCATGCAGAGCAGCAACGCGCCCAGATGTTTGTCCAGTTGGAGAATGTGAGTGAACACTCCTGCAGGATCTAAGGTGGTCCTGAGAAGTTCCCAAACACTGATCTAACACAAACTAACGCTTCAGCTGTAAATCTGAACCAATAACCGTTTTAAGATTGGCTATATCTGAATGTTAGTGTAGGTACTAGATGTTTACAGATAAACAACATCAAAAGAACCAAACAGGAAGGAAGTTTTAGTCCAACGGAAGGTGATCGGTTCTGGCACTGATTGATCTGTAACAGCTTCAGCTGCTCCGGTGGGATCTTTAAGCAGCTGGAGGTTAAAATCAGAGCTGATTCGCTGTTTGTGGTGTTTGTGTTCAGAGCCATCGCTACGGAGCGGGAGCTGAAGGAGCGAGGCCAGGTGAGTTCACGGACAGGGGGCGGGGCCAGCTGAAACACTCACTTCCTGTTCTGCTGTTTGTTTCTGCGTCATCCAGTCGCTCAAGTCATCCAGTCTGCAGAACGCAGGTGACTTCAGCTGAACGCTGTAAACGGACCTGATGCGGCCGCCATGAGTCGCTGCTGAAACTGAACACACCTGTGTGTCTGCTTCCTCCTTCAGGAACCCTCGGTTCCTTTGAAGTCTGAGAACCTGTGCTGGAAGTTCATAAAACTGGAACAAGAAATTTGATCTGTGGCAGAACATTCTCAGATCTGTAGGCGGAACGTTGTCGGATCTGTATGCGGAACATTGTTGGATCTGTAGGCGGAACATTGTTGGATCTGTAGGCGGAACATTGTCGGATCTGTAGGCGGAACATTGTCGGATCTGTAGGAGGAACGTTGCCGGATCTGAAAGCGGAACGTTGTCGAATCTGTAGGCGGAACGTTGTCGGATCTGTAGGTGGAACGTTGTCAGATCTGTAGGCGGAACATTGTCGGATCTGAAAGCGGAACGTTGTCGGATCTGTAGGCGGAACGTTGTCGGATCTGTAGGTGGAACGTTGTCAGATCTGTAGGCGGAACGTTGTCGGATCTGAAAGCGGAACGTTGTCGGATCTGTAGGCGGAATGTTGTCGGATCTGTAGGTGGAACATTGTCGGATCTGTAGGTGGAACGTTGTCAGATCTGTAGGCGGAACGTTGTCGGATCTGAAAGCGGAACGTTGTCGGA